>CM049593.1:2313516-2330093 GCA_026979955.1 Megalurothrips usitatus
CTTAAAACCCCACTGGCGGGAGGGGGGGGCAGGATATGCACGGTCGGAAAAGCCAAGTCGAGGCGACTAAACTAAGAAAATTGACTAAATATCGTCATATTTACTAAACAGTTCATACAGTAAGGTCTAACTTTAGTCATAGCTCATAACCATCCCCCATGGCAATGCTATGATATACAGGGTGTAAATGTTCATATCTGCATTACTTCGGGAGCGTATAGGGGGCACCTAGACGAGTATTTTGATATAGGACACTTGGGGTCGCAAATCAAAATTACGACCGCTACAGCGAAATACAATTTGTGGACTGAGCGCCGGAAAGGAGGCAACCCATCTGGCAAAGGCGGTCACCGCGTGGCGTGGCGGAGCGTAGCGCAGCGTGCCGAGAGCCACGGGCCAGAGACAGAGACCGTCAGTGGGCGGGTCTATCGGGTCGCCGCGCTGAGTGTGCGAGAGAGCGCGCATGCTGTCGGGTCGAGCGCCGTGCCGTGCCGTTGCGCTGGCTGTGCGCTGCCCGGCTGGTGGGCGAGCGAAGACCCGGCCGGGCCGCAGCGACACAGAGCACACTTCGCTATGATTTCTGTTTACAATTTAAAGTTGAAGGCACATTGCGTCGCACTTTTACCCTCAGCGCCGTACTGATAGGCAACTCTTCTTGCATCTCCCGCCCGCCACTCACAGGCCAGGCCCACGGGTCTGTCGACGCGTTAGCTTCTCGCTCGGCCCGACCCGACCCGACCCGTACGGTGGCAACGGGTCGGGTGAGCCGGCCGGGCCGGCCGGGTCCGGGTCGCCGGTCGGCTCGCCAGACCCGGCACGCTGCGCTACGCTCCGCCACGCCACGCGGTGACCGCCTTGCCAGATGGGTTGCCTCCTTTCCGGCGCTCAGTCCACAAATTGTATTTCGCTGTAGCGGTCGTAATTTTGATTTGCGACCCCAAGTGTCCTATATCAAAATACTCGTCTAGGTGCCCCCTATACGCTCCCGAAGTAATGCAGATATGAACATTTACACCCTGTATAACAGGTACATTTATTAAAGTGTACGTACTTTAAGCGACGACTCCCGGTCCAAGGACATAAAACCGAGCACACTGCAAGTGAATGTCTGCCGGTGCATGCTGTCCATCAGCAGATCGGCCTGAGGACAGAAAGGAAGCAAGGACGATCCGCCCCCGCCAAGTACACTTTTGACAGAAATTGTAATTCTACGAAAGTTTGTCCCGACAAGTGTCGTAATTTTACGAACGTGGAGCGCGAAAATACGACATATGTCCCAAGTTTACAAACTACGTAACGTATAAGCACGAAAACGATAGCATATTTACGACAGTTGTAACATTAAGAACCTTTTCTCGTAATTACAGTGTGTAGCGCGAGCGCGAAGAGTGAGTTGATTTTATTCCGGGTAATGAACCTTTACGTGTTAGTGCGACAAAAGTGTAGTTTATTTTTCAACACCATTTTCCGTTAAAAATGGAAATTTTTTGATCTTTTACCACGGATGTTCCTTTTTCGACTGTAGTGAGCAATACAGCAGTAAGAAGGAACTTTCACAGAACTTTGCCAGAAAGACTGTAGGAGCGCCGATCCCTATGCTGGTCGCCATCTCCCCGGGGGGGGGGGTTATAGGAGTAAAAAGGTAGAGAAAAAGAGGGAAAGGGAAAGGAGAGGAGAGGGAGAAGAAAGAAAAAGAAAAATACTGTCCCACTAAGTGGGACACTGGTAGGCCCGAAGTTTTGCACATGATTGGGCATTTTGTAGATTTGTAGATACTGTCTCACTCTGTGAGACACTGGTAGGCCCGGAGTTTCGCACGGGTTTGGGTTGGTTACTTTACCGCCTATTTAAGTTTTATGAGTTTATTTAATTTTGCTTTTTAAAAAAGGATATTTGAAGGTTTGTATTAGTTTTGTAATGGAACGGGGCAGTTTTAAAATTATAGTTTCATAGTAACGGTCAGTGCACCGCATTATTCTCATACGCGGGCCGCCCAGCGCTGGCCTGCAAGGTGTTGTCCCCACCCGGCTTGGCCCGGCGGCCCGACAATGCACGCCTCGCTCTGAGTCTCGGGTCCCTTGGCTTGTTGTGTGTACTCTAGGGTAGAGGGGAGGGTAGGGTCCCACCGAAACGGTCCGCCTGCCTTGAGTCGCCGCTCTCGTAGCCGTGGCTCGGCCAGGCCCCGGCTCGGCTCGGCACATCGACAATGGGTACCCGGCAAGGGCTGCGCAACAAAAAAGATGGACGGAAGATTTGGTGGTGGTCTAGAAAAGGATGGAATAGCGGATGCAGCCAGCTGACGAGCCGAGCAGGGGTAGCTCTGTCCCTTTCTTTTGCCATTGGGTGGAGTGAGATAGCTGAATTTCAAATGCGTTTTTACGCGAATTGTTACATTCTATAATTTTAAAAGTTGGTTCGCTGTACTTGCCCGGTCACCCTCGATATTTCTGTCAGACAGATTTTTGATTTTTTGCCTCGTTATCGATCTACAGCAATTGGGCCTGTGGACCATAGAGGCGCGTATAGTTGTGTCCCTTTCTTTCGCCATAAGAAGAAGTGAGATAGCTGACTTTTAAATCGATTTTTCGGCCACTTGGAAGCTTTTTCAAAGTGTAAAAACACGTCAGCGTGCCCTGCAAAAGTATCCTGCATCCATGTGCATAGTTTCAGAAAATTCTGTTAGAGGGCCATAAGGGCAATGCTTAAAAGAAAAAAAAGTCCAATCCGGTCAGACGATAAGGCAACTCCGTTTCACTTCGTGCCTAAAAGGGGCGCAAAATAGAAGGAATAGGGGTCTCCCTCCGATCGACCGGCGCTCCTGCAGTTACTAATGTATTTTATCATTTTAAAATGACTAACCATTTTCGTTAGCAGCACTTGCTGCCACATAATGACTTTTTTCTAACAGTGTACATGCCAACAATACCGTTATGATGCTAATGCTGGGTGCAGGTGAAGAGTAACGGGAAGATAACTCTACTAAACTAAAAAGGCCGCAGAGGGGGGAGGGGGCGATTTTGCTGTTCGAATATTCTACATCGCATGACAGCGACATAAACTAAGAGAGTTGCCACAACAGGGAGTTTGCAGAACTGGCGACACTGGCAGGTGTCCAAAATACGAATTGCCAAAAAAACAGATGGACCTATTCATTGGGCCGGCACGAGGCGCCTCCTGCGAAATAAGAAAAAAACAAAAAACGGAGCGACGGCGAACCGCACTCGGCAGAACGGTCCAGTTCGAACAGTTGCCCTTGGACACCACGCGTTGACAAACCCCTTGGCTTGCAGAAGAACGGCGCATCCCGCGAACCTGACCTAGGATACGGGGGTGGGGAGGCGAGCGGCAGGAGACCTGGTCCCCGGCCCGGGCGCCTATATAAACTGTATCTCGGTCGGAGAGGAGCATCAGCCGCATCCCAGCCATTCCAGGAGCAGCTAGATCAACCACCTCCAGCAAACATGAAGACCATCGTGAGTACTGGCTGAGCTCTTTGACCTCTGGACTGAACCGCAAGGGAACAAATGAGGTGTCATCTGATATATAAGCGGAAACATGACAAGTGTTCTCCCCTTCAACAGGTGCTATCCGTGGTGGTGATGTTGGCGGTGGTGGCCGCCGCCAAGGAGCACAGGCTGGAGAAGCGCGGCCTGGGCCACGGCCTCGGCGGAGGCTACTACGGGGGCGCCGCCCTGGGCTACGCCGGTGCTGGCTACGCGGCGGCTGCCGCGCCCCTCCCTGCCCCCTACGTCGTGTCCGAGCGTCACCACACTGACGTCGTGAGGACCATCGCCAGCCCCGTGGCCCAGCCCTACCCCGTCACCGTGGAGAGGAAGATCCCCGTGCCCCAGCCCTACGCCGTGCCCTTCAACGTGGACAGGCCCTACCCCGTTCCCCAGCCCTACGCCGTGCCCGTCAAGGTGGACAAGCCTTACCAGGTGGCCGTCGACCGTCCTTACCCCGTGCAGGTCCCCCAGCCCTACCCCGTGGCCGTGCCTGAGCGCGTCCCTGTCCCTGTCCACACCCCCGTGCCCGTCCCCGTGGTGAGGCGCTACCCCGTCCCCGTGCCCCAGCCCTACCCCGTGCCAGTCGTCGCCCAGGCCCCTGCCCCGGTCGCCTACCACGCCGCCCCCGTGATCGCTGCTCACGCTCTCGCCGCCCCCGCCATCTCCTTCGCCAGTGCCGGCTACGGAGCCGCCTACAGCCATCCCCACTCGCTGTGACCATGAGCAGCCGCAGGCCGCAGTAGTCTAGTCGCCCATTTCCACTTCTGCATTGCATTGGAACCCCACCAGCGCTGCTGAGCACCGCACTGTTAACCAGTTCCTACTTGTTCGTGGCCTTGTACTAATTCATTCGCTGTTTTTTCTTAAAATCAGAGATAATAAAATTGTGTTTAAGGAATTGGTTGTTTTTAAGTACCTCTCCGATCACTGACGTTTTAGAACAGCAGAAGTTAGTTTTTTCTTTTCACATCTTCAATTCAACTTTTGATCTTGCTAACTGGCTGGCTATTTGGTTATCTGTCTCTTGTCATTTCGTCCACACTGCCGGGAGCCCCTGGGAACAAAAACTGGAACACTGCTGGGCCTTTTGGGCCCCGTATAGATTTTCGATGCACACACAAAAGCTCAAATTGGAGAATTTTAAATTGCAAAATATGATTGATGATGTTTCGTGTCGACCTGCAGTCACTTCTGGGCGAAAATATGGAGACAAGGACGATGGAGCCGAACTCCGGCAAAGTTTGGTTGGGGGTAAAAGTATGACCAATCAGATTATACCTGTCGCTTGGTGCATCCGACATTTAAACCAATACCATCCGACCGGCGTATGATTATAGAATCGTCAAAGTGGCCGCTAGCGATACCAATACAACCGCCCATTGATTCAGTGCTGCCAGATGGAGGGAATTTTCCCACTTTCCGGGAAATTTAGAGCGGTTTAATGGAAAGAGGGAAAAACGGGAGGATTTCGGAAAAAGAGGGTAAAAGTGGGAATTTTGGTGGGTTGAAGGCCGAATGTCCTTTAAATACGATTTTCGAACGCTATTCCATGTGCACAGGCGCACAGTTTGCCAGCCTGCTCGGCCTGGTTCAGTTATTTTTTCATTTGTTTCGATGTCTACCACCCGACAAAGTAGTAGAGGGCGGTGGTAGTGCCCGGCAGGTAGGCGGGAGGCTAGACGCGGGCTAGTCGCTTTGTGATTTTGAAAGGTCAATAATAAATGATTATTTATTCAGTCCAGTGCTATGGTATTTACTGTTTTGTCAAATCGGTGTGAAGGGAAGGTTCGGGTTGCAGATACTACTTAGTACCGTCAGGTACTGTTTGAACTGGCGCGCGCTTGCGTGCGCTGGGAGAGTACACATGCCAACTGCACAGGAAAAATACGACCAATGTTTGTCCGTGTTTGGCGTTGTTTTGCTCAAACAATACAATGTAGTGTGAAAAAACTCTATTTTGTGAAACTCAGAAGTGTATTGTACCTGAAAAATACATTTTACATGTGTTTTTATCGTTTAGTGGTCGATCGGGAATTTTCGTCCGCGAGTGGGAAAAATGGCAGCTTTGGGAGGGAGATACCGCCTCAGGCATCTGGCAGCACTGCATTGATTTCTCTTGGAAAAGGAAACAGGCAAAACTAATTTACTGAGTTCAAAAACGTTCAGGTTTGAAGATAAACCAAATTTCGCGAAGCAATTTTTGGCACCTTCTGCCCTATTCTTCATTCCTGTGTTTCGCAGCCGCTTCATAGTCTTCCTCTTAAGTACGAAATTAAGGAAAATGTAGTTCATAGAAACAAGAAAATTCTATTGCGGGCATCCGAGGAGTTTGCTCGAAGGAACCGTATTTTTCGTCTGGGCCGTAGCGAAGCCCATACACAACTGGCCCAAAAATGTTTGGACGAGCGAAGCATGTTACGCCACGACGCGGTCTGCAGTACCCTTGCCTTATTTATTTCTAAAGCGGCTCTGTACTAATTCGAAAAGTCGAGGTCAATAGCCTCCTCAAACACTTATTCCTAATTCCCGTACGGTTGTGCAATGTCTATCAAGTGCTCACCTCGCGCTTGCTGACAGCACTGAGAGTCCCGGGTGGCCACTTGGTAGCGCACTCCTGTGCTGTGGCGACGACCTGTGTGAGCTGCGAAGCACAGACAGCTGTCTGTCAGAGCGTGGGAGCCAATAGGATATTTCAAACAGTGGAGCACGGCTGAAACGGAAGTAAAAACTTACGGAGAAGTACAAAACTGGGAAAGCAAGCAGCATGCATGAGCATGGAAATTAGAGCGGCTGACGGGTGTGCTTAGACGCCTGCCACACTCACGTGAGTATCATGGCATACTGAAGGCTTTACCCCCTCCCCCCACCCTCGGCCCAGTGGGTAGAAACGGTTGGGTTGGGGGCGAGGCTCGACACCGGGCAGATGTCGTTCCGCGCGGCGCGGCCGGCGGTTCGAATAGTTCCACGGTTTACCTGTTTGTTTCGTCTCCTAGTGATATACAGACAAACAAACAATGTTCTCGACGGCATCGGAGGTATCTGCCGAGTCTTCCTACTCCTCAGATTGAAGCGCAACCGTTTAATTCGGTCGAAAAGAAAAATTTCAGTGACCCGCAGACGGCGCCGGGATGACATCACGCACTGGGGGACGTTATATTTTTCGAGCGACACAATATATCGCAAATCGCGACGAACCATTAGAAATGTGAGTAAATTTTTCATGGGGTGGACGTAGCTACGTTCGGGCGTCGCGGCGGATCAGTGACTCCAGTGAGCTACGCTCGGTTAGGTTATTTGTGTACTTGAGTCATTACAAGGACGACGCCCTGCGAGCTTCGCTCTGTTCGCAACGCAGATACGCTCGTATTGTGGCGACCGAATAACGTACCTCGACCATTCCTTCAGTATTTTTGTGTAACTAACCCTAGCCTACCAAACGTTATTTTTAAAAAATTATCAATTCTTACTCATGGTCATTAATAGTCTGGTACCGCCCTGATCGAATAACTTTGAAAGTCAGTATCGCGACTCCGCGCAGTAGACGACCGCCCGGCCCAGGGACACGCGTCCTCAATGCGTGGCGCCAAGGTTTTAAAAGGGCTCGCAGCGCGAAGGCTCGCCATTAACGCGCCGACCACGCTGACCACATCATGTGTCAGTGCCACAGTCGCCCACCGTAGTAACTCTCCAACACCGTAGTAGCTCTCCAACACCGCAGTGACTCCCCAACATCGTAGAGTTTCCCCAACGTTGCGGTATCACCTTCAGCTCACACTTCTTTCTGTGACTCCGTTGTGTGCCCAAAGTTTCTAAGTGCGAACGTCTCAAACCTTCTGATTTTAGTCATCTTCCATCGATTGTGAACCACCTAAGCCACAAGACTGAAGACTCTGTCTCCTGCCATCTGTTAAATTACGTGAGTAAATAGAGAAGGTATCCTGTGCAACTAAATATTAATAAAATAATATTATTGGGAACTCTTGAGTTACTCATTTCACAAATTAGCGTATCTGCAATACAAAGGAAAAGTGTGTGGAATCGAACAGAACCTCCAACCTCCTACCCCCTTATTTCAAAACTCCAACCCCCCACCCTCTCCTAACGCCAAGCCCTTAACCTAACCTTACCCACTCGAGTCACTGATCCGCCCCTCCATGCCTGGTGTACGCCTACCTCGCCAAACCGGAGAATTGTAAAAAATTTTATACCACTTGAGAACGTTAGAGCCTATAGTCTGATCAGTCTGGGAAGAACGCTGGTGTTGCTGCGGTAGCAGTGCGTTTTGGGGGGAGGTGGGGGAGGGGGCTCCTGCCTGCTCCGGCCGGGCCCGTCTGTGTCAACAAAAGGCACTCCTCACGCTTTAATGAGGGTACTGGAGACCTTTAAATTCTCGATTGCGAATCCATTTTTGCGTGAACTATATTAAAAACGATGATTGTAGTTGCATTTAACACAAAATTCCAAGCTCAGTCATATAAAATTCGACCGAAAGACTTGCATTTGAGCCGTACTCATAGACTCGTTTAAAAAATTTTGAAACCACGTTTTTAGCTCTGTAGACTGTAATTCAAAAGATATTTGCTTGAAATTTGGACGACTTATTCCTCGTGTGCTTCCGAACATGTTGGCGTTTGAACGACAGCAATATTCCAAGACGTTCAGAAATTTCCCCTGTCTCTTTCACACCTTCACTACCCCAGGTCACTGCTCCACAGCACGGGCCAGATGTGACAGGGTCCCCAGGCCCACAGACCTACCCAGCCCCCAACCCCCAGTCCTCAGTGTTGCTGCACTTGCTGAGGTGGCGGAACCGTGGAAGCTCCGAGGTCCAGCGTTCTTCCCAGACTGATCAGACTATAGTAAGCTGCAGTGCTCCTGAAGTTGAGGTTGAGCCCGGTATGATGCAAGATAGATAGGGTCCAGATTTGAGCTGTCCACGTGTGCACGTTCTCGAGCAATCGCACGGACACACAGACACCATTTTGGGCCTAGTCGGGAACGGGCTTCGCCATCAACGAGCATATTTACGACCGTGCGCTTCGAGCGACGTCCGCATCGTTCTGATTGATTGGCACCGCATGGTCCTACCTGGCGTACGCTTGCCTAGTTGCTTAGAGCGCGCAGTTTGCTCCTACCCTGGAGGAGGGTCGCGTACGGTTCCGGGCTACGTTCTTCGTGACAGTTCGTCCGGTTCGGCTCTGCTCCGAAATATCCTATTGACTATGTGATAGTGAAGCTTGGACCTATGATATAAAAATGTATTGCTTGCGTGTCCGTGCAATTTCTTGAGAATCAGGGGTCGTAGATGGCCAAAAATTTGACCAAATAATCCTTACATTATGCCGGACTCACCCTAGGGGGCACCACAGCCTCGGTTGACTTGAGTTGACGAACGCTCAGGCGTGAGGTGGAGCAGCGATTCGCAGCGACCGAGGGGTCCACTGCACAATCAATACTTTCGAAATATCGCTATTTTATTTCGATACTGATATATCGATATGCATGCAACCCGATTCGCCGATACTTTTAATCGATATATCAAAATAGCAAGCACACCGATATACCGATATTTTCATCGATATATCGAACAAAACTTGTAGAGAACATTGAAGATACTTGTAGATGTCAACCGAGAAAGATAAAAAGTGAAGCCCGGCGACACGAAAAGAATTTATGTCGCTCGGCCGCGACTGCGAGCACTGCGCTGATACGGCCGAGGAAGCTCAATGCAGGCTCTGGGCCAAGCTTGCCGCCACCACTGTCTGTTTCGAGGTGTTGTGGACCGCTCGGCCTGGCGTGGCGTACACCCACCTTGTTATGGATGGGCACCTTTCAACACTCAGCACTATACTTTCAATCAAATCTGTTTGAAATCAGCATATTTGAGATTCTCGAAGTGTGTTTTTGAATCAGGCTTATGTATTTTTACCAATGCTTGATTCAAGCACGGAGCCAGATGCGTAAGCTTGAATCAAGGAACATACGGCAAGAATCTCATATGCTAAATTGAAAAATATTGTTTTGAGTGTGTGTACATCGAAGTGAAACCTCCGTTGCCCCATTTGGCCTACGTTAAAATGCGATGCTCAATAGGAGCGATTTTTGAAACGTTGCTCTACTGCAACAATCTAGGTCGGTCAAAAAGAGCGACATAATTTTAAAGTCGCTCTCAACGGCGACAATTTTAAGCGTCGCTTTCTGCGGGACAGAATGTCGCTCTAGGATTTGTAGTGGGAAAGCGCATCATATTGGAATCACGAGATGTGCTCGGCCGCGCGCATCGCAGCCACAAGGAACCTTGCAGGAACCTTGCATTTTGGGATGCAGACTCCTTGCACTGTTGGTGGGCGGTTAACAGGTGCTTCGGAGGCGAGAAGGGCAGCGTCAGCCTCCATGTACACCCTCAATATCTAATGCTCGGACCGTGGCTCAGATGCTTGAGCGAAGTAAAGCATGCAATTTTTCGCCAAGAATATCAGCATAGCATGCGCACGAGCGTTGTGTGCTTCTCACAAGCATTTAAGCATCCGCCATGAAAACCAAACACTCTTCTGGGATACAATGGATACACACAGCAAGAATAATACACATTAACGCCCAGAATATCCCGCAGGCATGAAAATACGCTTCTGGTAAGAATTCAGAATCAGTGAGGGCGTAAATAAAGGAGTAAGATGCTAAACTGAGCAATGGACGATTTACGCCAGGAAAATTGAGTGATTTGTGAATCCCGCATATCTAGTACACGGCAGTCTGGCGGAGCAATTTACGCCACGATAATAGAAATGTGGCGACATTCACATTCAATCAATAAAAGTCCGGAAAAGCCCTAGCATTCTCACAAAATCGTGTTTTAGTCCGGAATTGCCGCGGGTGCAAATCGTCTATTTGGTTTTCCCATAGCCCGTTGTTTGTACCGTCCCCCACTATATCGTATGCTGATCCTACGGCGCGCTCAGGCGGTACCCGCGCCGGGCGGGTAGGCTGCCCAATGCAGGCACGCACTGTGGACTGCCCAACTTACGTAAGACCACTAAGGTATTCCTAGCTATGGCGCGGAAATCATTAGTTGCCCATTTGCGCCGCCCCCCTCTAGGGTTGGACGATTCAATTTCGACGAAAATCGAAAATCGATTTCATGTGACAATTTACGATTTGAATTCGAATCGATTTCACGTTTCGTTTAAATTGAAAAAATCGATTTAGGCAGTCGATTTTCGATTATCTGGATTTGGTGTTTTTGCTGCTTTTTTCGGGGCCTCAGATTGATCCCGATGTGTTAGACGTGTTGCTTCTCAGGCGATGATGCCTGATGAAGAGGATACCGACCGACCGCTATCACGTTTATTCGAATCGTGGAACTGAAATGAAATTTTAAAGTTGCTCTTTCAGTTACCCTATTCTATATATATATATATATATATATATATATATATATATATATATATATATATATATATATATATCCGGTACGGAAGCCATGGATACGGAATCCAGCGGTTTAAATTTCACTGAGCGTTCCTACCCTTTTCCGTGTCGAAAACAATAGGCCTTAATCTGGGTCCGTACCTTAAAGTCATCAATGTACTATAGCTGCCCGTGTTCTATTTTTTCAAGGAAAGTTCATATGGGTAAGTTAAATAATGCGTTGATTCAATTTTTTTCCTGTTTTAACCATATTTGACTATTTGCCTGAGAATTGATACGTTAAAATTGTCCCTTACCACCACAACACGAAAAAATCGAAAATCGAATCTAAAATCGATTATTTTGTACAAAAATCGATTTTCTACAATTCGAAAAAAATCGATTTTCTACAAAATCGATTTTGTAATTTCGATTTCTGAATCGACGAATTCAAAATCGATTCAGTCTAGAAATCTACCATCCCCCCTCCCCTCCCACACACATCTAAAGCTATGCTTGGAGTCATAATATACGATGGAATTTTAGACGACATAATTAAACAAGGAACGCAAATCATGTGATTAGTGCAGTATCGGAATACGGGTCACTGTAAAGGGAGTTTCCTGCCTCAATAAAGCAAGCAACTAAGCCCCGCATGCACATGCAACAACGGCAGATGAGAGAGTTGCCACAGCAGCAAGTTTGCATAGAGCCAAGAACTGCCGACACTGGCAGGTGTCCAAAATGACAAAAAACACATCGACCCGTTCATTGGGTCGGCACGAGGCGCCTCCCGCGAGATAAAAAAAAAACAACGGAGCGACGGGGAGCCGCATTCGGCAGAACGGTCCAGTTCGAACAGTTGCCCTTGGACACCACGCGTTGACAAACCCCCTGGCTTGCAGAAGAACGGCGAACCGCGAACCTGACCTAGGATACGGGGGTGGGGGGGGGGGGGGGGGGGGCGAGCGGCAGGAGACCTGGTCCCGGCGCCTATATAAACTAAATCTCGGTCGGAGAGGAGCATCAGTCGCATCGCAACCATTCCAGGAGCAGCTAGATCAACCACCTCCAGCAAACATGAAGACCATCGTGAGTACTGGCTGAGCTCTGACCTCTGGACTGAACCGAAAGGGAACAAATGAGGTGTCATCTGATATATAAGCGGAAACATGACAAGTGTTCTCCCCTTCAACAGGTGCTATCCGTGGTGGTGATGTTGGCGGTGGTGGCCGCCGCCAAGGAGCACAGGCTGGAGAAGCGCGGCCTGGGCCACGGCCTCGGCGGAGGCTACTACGGGGGCGCCGCCCTGGGCTACGCCGGTGCTGGCTACGCGGCGGCTGCCGCGCCCCTCCCTGCCCCCCACGTCGTGTCCGAGCGTCACCACACTGACGTCGTGAGGACCATCGCCAGCCCCGTGGCCCAGCCCTACCCCGTCACCGTGGAGAGGAAGATCCCCGTGCCCCAGCCCTACGCCGTGCCCTTCAGCGTGGACAGGCCCTACCCCGTTCCCCAGCCCTACGCCGTGCCCGTCAAGGTGGACAAGCCTTACCAGGTGGCCGTCGACCGTCCTTACCCCGTGCAGGTCCCCCAGCCCTACCCCGTGGCCGTGCCTGAGCGCGTCCCTGTCCCTGTCCACACCCCCGTGCCCGTCCCCGTGGTGAGGCGCTACCCCGTCCCCGTGCCCCAGCCCTACCCCGTGCCAGTCGTCGCCCAGGCCTCCGCCCCGGTCGCCTACCACGCCGCTCCCGCTATCTCCTACGGCAGCGGAAGCGCTGCGTCGTTCGCCAGTGCCGGCTACAGCCATCCCCACTCGCTGTGATCATGAGCAGCCGCAGGCCGCAGTAGTCTAGTCGCCCATTTCCACTTCCGCATTGCATAGCAACCCTACCAGCGCTGCCGAGCACTGCACAGTTAACCAGTTCCTACTTGTTTGATTCATGAGCCGTTTTATCTCTAAATCAGATATAATAAAATTAAGGTTTACGAATCGGTTGTTTTTCTGTCGCTTTCCCAGCCTTCCTAAATCACCGGCGTTTTAGAGCTATGTACGTAAGTACCCAGTCTCAGGCTGCGCGGAGTGGCTTCGTTCTTAATGGTTGAGCACCGAGAACCTTGCCTGCAGTAAAAACAAGTCCGCTCATGGCTGACGCCTGCGGCGGAGTCACTATCTTCTGCGGCGCACTTAATAACAGCCACTCCAAGCCCATAATTGCCGAAAATTGAGCGACGATATGACTTTTGGATCATCTGTATGGAATATTTTCTATTATCTAAATCTAGAGACAATTTTATATCCGTAGAGTACAAAACTGTTCGAAATAAAAAAATTGTCCCCAGACGTAGATGTGCTCATAATCTGGCCCCAGCTCAAGGACAGAGTTGCCCTCAAACATTTGGAGTGAGTGGCACGCCGGTGCTCACCGCGTCGGCCGGCCAGTGGTGCGCGGCCAGCACCAGCCACAGCAGGGCCCAAGAGGAGAGCGCCTCCGCCATGAGCAGCGCCGTCAGCGGCCCGCCGCGGCGCTCCGTCACGAGGATGAGGGCTTCGGAGAGCGGCAGCAGCACGCCCATCCACAGCCGCAGGGCGTTCAGCACCATGTGCACGCCGTGCGCGGCAGTTGCGTCGCGCGCCATGTCCAGCACGAGGTTAAGGCGCACGCGGAGGGCGCGCCACGCGAGCGGGCCGCCCCGCCGGCCCGCGTGCTCCTTGACGGCGTGCTTGGTCAGGCCGCGGCCGACGTCGCCAGCCCGCCGCTCCCACAGGCCGTCCTCCTGGCACGGAGACCGGTCGTCGCCCGCGGCGCGCTGGGCAGCGTCGTGTGTCTGTTTTGGGCAGATGAAGTTTTAAACCACAGCTAGCTTATCCCGGTCGCAGGTTGCCGTGACGGGTAGGGTAGGTTAGGCTATTAAAAGTGCGTCGTTGATTTAACAACCGCCCTTCAAACAGCTTTATTACGACAGAATGACAGCTAAGTTTGTTACAGCAACAACATTTTTCCGTTGCATTAAGGGTGTGCAATCGTCCTTTTTTTATTTCATAAATCGATAGTTTTGAATGCGCTGATTCTAATGGTATGTGTCTGTCCCTCCTAGCCCGTCTAGTTTTTGCTCTAGAACCGTCCAAACATTCGTTTTTTGCCCTTTTTGAGCCAGTCAAACTCGAGAGTTTAAAATGGTATGGTGACGAGACTTTCCATAAACATAGTACTTTACTTGGACTATGTTTTGAAATAGTTTTCGTGTCAGTGCGATTTCCAGGAAGGCTCCTGGAATCAGTTGAAAGTGGACCGATATCAGAGAAGATTTTCAAGTGGAGGGCAGCGAAAGCCCAAGTCGAAATTATATTCAAAACATAGCCTCATACTTCCTCTACAAGATAAGACCATTACCATATTTGTAAGTCAACTGCAATTTGAGCTTGACTGGCTCAAGTGCAGGCATTTTTCGAGTTTCAGGCATGAGTAGAGAGAGACAGGCTACACCTTCTCACTCGAACCTGGCGGGGTGAGGAGGTGCGTGGTGTTGTCGTGTACACAGATGCACACTCCGCAAGAATTCAAATCCCGCGCGCGCTAGCCCACGGAAGTTAATCCGCTTGGCTGCGAGACCCTCAGCCTGGCCGCGCGATGACCGCTTCTGACCACCGGTAGGGATTTCCGCCGCCGGCTGGCCGGCCGCACAGCCTCCGGGCGCCAGTCGCGGTACAGCTACAGAACGAGACGGTAAGCCACGCTTATTCACGCAAGATATTATTGTTAGGCTGGTCAGTAGGGACTTTAAATATTGGCTCAAGTAAATACCAAAGTGCTTTAGTGAACGCCTCCCTTGTCTTTCCTCATCTTTCCTATCTTTCCCCGTTGAACCCGGAATACACATACAAAACATTGGTGTATCGGCCGGGAAACGAACCCGGGGGGGGGGGGGGGGGGGGGGAGCCGTCCCTCCCCCTCCTCCTACCGCTGTGACAATGCGCGACGTCTGCCGGAGCACCGGAGCCCGCTAAACATTCCAATAGACGGATTCGACGCGCCCCATCCTTTTAAACCTGACGAAAAACCTAATCTTGACTGCCAAATTTTTAACACTTGCAAGTCACTCCATCGTTTTCGCCGCCTCGTGGCAGTGTGATTTCGTTGTTGAATCGTGATCGTGCGAGGTTTTAGAGCCGACTTGTGGTTGCCGAAAATCCGGAAGAAGAGCGAAACTGAGCCAAACTGTGGTCCGGAAAGCCGGAGCTGGCCGGTGACACCGACTTCGGCGGTGTTGCAGCGGCGTTGCCACCTTGGCTGTTGGGGAGGAGGTGGTCAGCCTACCCACCCCTCCCACCCCCACTTTTGACTAATAAGCGTGACGATTCCGAGAGTACGAGAGGAGTTGCACACCCTGTGCAGGCAGAATGTCGTGCCGGTTTCAGGCGGCTTTCTAAGGGCTTTCGGAATGGGGGGAGTCAGCGCAGGTTACCCCAAAAATGTCACACTCTTAAAACGTTATTTCTTGAGTAACTGTAGGTAAAAGTGGCCAAATTTTTCTGTTTTGTTAAAATGTTCATTTCCCTTAGCTAAACCAATACAGGACGGTTTTCGGTGGCAAGCAGTACTCAGCGACGTAAAAGGCGCGGTGTAAATTTCTTTGCTGCACCACTGTCATTGTATTGCCTTCAATACTGCAGCTACCGGGAGTGCGGTTTTTTCTTACCTGCATTGTCAAATCTCACGAATTTGTCTGTCCCTCGGTTGTTTGCAAAGTAATGCATGTTGAACGCTAGTGCTTTAGTTCCATTACTCGTGGAACTCCGATCCGTTCCGGCTGTACCCACGCAACGACGGACTCATTTCACCCGCGCTCTCAAAAAAATCTGTTTGAACTTAGAATATTTGAGATTCTCGCCGCACTGATGAAGCAAGTGTTGAGAAGTACGGACTTGTCATGCTTTCTTTAAAAAGGAGAACATCAAGAGATGCATTCTTAAAAAAGGATGCATGTGTGATGCACTCCACTAAAAAGAACGCATCACGTGATGCATTCCTTTTTTTGAAACGCGAGCTTGCCAAGGCGTGCGAATAGGACGTTTCCGAAGTCAATGCGCAGGGCAAACTTAATCCACAGATAAAACAAGTGTTGAGAAGGACGCACTTGTCATGCGTTCTTCAAAAAGGAGAACTTTCGTTGAGTTTAGACCCCGCATTTGTAGAAAAATATTTACATTTCGAGTATATTTTTTGATTTGTAAATTGCAACGGCCAAATTTCTTCCTAGGGGGAAGCCAAGGCAGCTCACTGTAAAAAAATAAGTACGGAAAGTACAGCAAACTTTTACAACGGAGGTCTGGTTTTAAAGCGTGCTCTCGACATCTTGGGTACGGAGAAAAACTTCCGTTGGTTTCCGCGGGTCCTTCGCACGCCTAGAACGGAGGCTTCCGTAGTTTACCCCACAGTATAATATGGGATCAGGTACGGAACTTGATCGGCCCCAGAAACGGAACGCGTGGTACGGGGAGAATTAGCAGTACACACTAAATGGCATGGGACTGTTTTTTTGTCCCATTATTATGAGGCAATTTAATTGTAACGTACATGGTACAATTTTGTCACATGGCACTGGTCACAATCTTCGTCTTGTCCCTAATTATCAGACAATCTGATGGGATCCGGGAACCGTGGA
>CM049593.1:2330593-2351051 GCA_026979955.1 Megalurothrips usitatus
TTTCGCCGCTTCATAGTCTTCCTCTTAAGTACGAAATTAAGGAAAATGTAGTTCATAGAAACAAGAAAATTCTATTGCGGGCATCCGAGGAGTTTGCTCGAAGGAACCGTATTTTTCGTCTGGGCCGTAGCGAAGCCCATACACAACTGGCCCAAAAATGTTTGGACGAGCGAAGCATGTTACGCCACGACGCGGTCTGCAGTACCCTTGCCTTATTTATTTCTAAAGCGGCTCTGTACTAATTCGAAAAGTCGAGGTCAATAGCCTCCTCAAACACTTATTCCTAATTCCCGTACGGTTGTGCAATGTCTATCAAGTGCTCACCTCGCGCTTGCTGACAGCACTGAGAGTCCCGGGTGGCCACTTGGTAGCGCACTCCTGTGCTGTGGCGACGACCTGTGTGAGCTGCGAAGCACAGACAGCTGTCTGTCAGAGCGTGGGAGCCAATAGGATATTTCAAACAGTGGAGCACGGCTGAAACGGAAGTAAAAACTTACGGAGAAGTACAAAACTGGGAAAGCAAGCAGCATGCATGAGCATGGAAATTAGAGCGGCTGACGGGTGTGCTTAGACGCCTGCCACACTCACGTGAGTATCATGGCATACTGAAGGCTTTACCCCCTCCCCCCACCCTCGGCCCAGTGGGTAGAAACGGTTGGGTTGGGGGCGAGGCTCGACACCGGGCAGATGTCGTTCCGCGCGGCGCGGCCGGCGGTTCGAATAGTTCCACGGTTTACCTGTTTGTTTCGTCTCCTAGTGATATACAGACAAACAAACAATGTTCTCGACGGCATCGGAGGTATCTGCCGAGTCTTCCTACTCCTCAGATTGAAGCGCAACCGTTTAATTCGGTCGAAAAGAAAAATTTCAGTGACCCGCAGACGGCGCCGGGATGACATCACGCACTGGGGGACGTTATATTTTTCGAGCGACACAATATATCGCAAATCGCGACGAACCATTAGAAATGTGAGTAAATTTTTCATGGGGTGGACGTAGCTACGTTCGGGCGTCGCGGCGGATCAGTGACTCCAGTGAGCTACGCTCGGTTAGGTTATTTGTGTACTTGAGTCATTACAAGGACGACGCCCTGCGAGCTTCGCTCTGTTCGCAACGCAGATACGCTCGTATTGTGGCGACCGAATAACGTACCTCGACCATTCCTTCAGTATTTTTGTGTAACTAACCCTAGCCTACCAAACGTTATTTTTAAAAAATTATCAATTCTTACTCATGGTCATTAATAGTCTGGTACCGCCCTGATCGAATAACTTTGAAAGTCAGTATCGCGACTCCGCGCAGTAGACGACCGCCCGGCCCAGGGACACGCGTCCTCAATGCGTGGCGCCAAGGTTTTAAAAGGGCTCGCAGCGCGAAGGCTCGCCATTAACGCGCCGACCACGCTGACCACATCATGTGTCAGTGCCACAGTCGCCCACCGTAGTAACTCTCCAACACCGTAGTAGCTCTCCAACACCGCAGTGACTCCCCAACATCGTAGAGTTTCCCCAACGTTGCGGTATCACCTTCAGCTCACACTTCTTTCTGTGACTCCGTTGTGTGCCCAAAGTTTCTAAGTGCGAACGTCTCAAACCTTCTGATTTTAGTCATCTTCCATCGATTGTGAACCACCTAAGCCACAAGACTGAAGACTCTGTCTCCTGCCATCTGTTAAATTACGTGAGTAAATAGAGAAGGTATCCTGTGCAACTAAATATTAATAAAATAATATTATTGGGAACTCTTGAGTTACTCATTTCACAAATTAGCGTATCTGCAATACAAAGGAAAAGTGTGTGGAATCGAACAGAACCTCCAACCTCCTACCCCCTTATTTCAAAACTCCAACCCCCCACCCTCTCCTAACGCCAAGCCCTTAACCTAACCTTACCCACTCGAGTCACTGATCCGCCCCTCCATGCCTGGTGTACGCCTACCTCGCCAAACCGGAGAATTGTAAAAAATTTTATACCACTTGAGAACGTTAGAGCCTATAGTCTGATCAGTCTGGGAAGAACGCTGGTGTTGCTGCGGTAGCAGTGCGTTTTGGGGGGAGGTGGGGGAGGGGGCTCCTGCCTGCTCCGGCCGGGCCCGTCTGTGTCAACAAAAGGCACTCCTCACGCTTTAATGAGGGTACTGGAGACCTTTAAATTCTCGATTGCGAATCCATTTTTGCGTGAACTATATTAAAAACGATGATTGTAGTTGCATTTAACACAAAATTCCAAGCTCAGTCATATAAAATTCGACCGAAAGACTTGCATTTGAGCCGTACTCATAGACTCGTTTAAAAAATTTTGAAACCACGTTTTTAGCTCTGTAGACTGTAATTCAAAAGATATTTGCTTGAAATTTGGACGACTTATTCCTCGTGTGCTTCCGAACATGTTGGCGTTTGAACGACAGCAATATTCCAAGACGTTCAGAAATTTCCCCTGTCTCTTTCACACCTTCACTACCCCAGGTCACTGCTCCACAGCACGGGCCAGATGTGACAGGGTCCCCAGGCCCACAGACCTACCCAGCCCCCAACCCCCAGTCCTCAGTGTTGCTGCACTTGCTGAGGTGGCGGAACCGTGGAAGCTCCGAGGTCCAGCGTTCTTCCCAGACTGATCAGACTATAGTAAGCTGCAGTGCTCCTGAAGTTGAGGTTGAGCCCGGTATGATGCAAGATAGATAGGGTCCAGATTTGAGCTGTCCACGTGTGCACGTTCTCGAGCAATCGCACGGACACACAGACACCATTTTGGGCCTAGTCGGGAACGGGCTTCGCCATCAACGAGCATATTTACGACCGTGCGCTTCGAGCGACGTCCGCATCGTTCTGATTGATTGGCACCGCATGGTCCTACCTGGCGTACGCTTGCCTAGTTGCTTAGAGCGCGCAGTTTGCTCCTACCCTGGAGGAGGGTCGCGTACGGTTCCGGGCTACGTTCTTCGTGACAGTTCGTCCGGTTCGGCTCTGCTCCGAAATATCCTATTGACTATGTGATAGTGAAGCTTGGACCTATGATATAAAAATGTATTGCTTGCGTGTCCGTGCAATTTCTTGAGAATCAGGGGTCGTAGATGGCCAAAAATTTGACCAAATAATCCTTACATTATGCCGGACTCACCCTAGGGGGCACCACAGCCTCAGTTGTTGACGCCGGTTGACTTGAGTTGACGAACGCTCAGGCGTGAGGTGGAGCAGCGATTCGCAGCGACCGAGGGGTCCACTGCACAATCAATACTTTCGAAATATCGCTATTTTATTTCGATACTGATATATCGATATGCATGCAACCCGATTCGCCGATACTTTTAATCGATATATCAAAATAGCAAGCACACCGATATACCGATATTTTCATCGATATATCGAACAAAACTTGTAGAGAACATTGAAGATACTTGTAGATGTCAACCGAGAAAGATAAAAAGTGAAGCCCGGCGACACGAAAAGAATTTATGTCGCTCGGCCGCGACTGCGAGCACTGCGCTGATACGGCCGAGGAAGCTCAATGCAGGCTCTGGGCCAAGCTTGCCGCCACCACTGTCTGTTTCGAGGTGTTGTGGACCGCTCGGCCTGGCGTGGCGTACACCCACCTTGTTATGGATGGGCACCTTTCAACACTCAGCACTATACTTTCAATCAAATCTGTTTGAAATCAGCATATTTGAGATTCTCGAAGTGTGTTTTTGAATCAGGCTTATGTATTTTTACCAATGCTTGATTCAAGCACGGAGCCAGATGCGTAAGCTTGAATCAAGGAACATACGGCAAGAATCTCATATGCTAAATTGAAAAATATTGTTTTGAGTGTGTGTACATCGAAGTGAAACCTCCGTTGCCCCATTTGGCCTACGTTAAAATGCGATGCTCAATAGGAGCGATTTTTGAAACGTTGCTCTACTGCAACAATCTAGGTCGGTCAAAAAGAGCGACATAATTTTAAAGTCGCTCTCAACGGCGACAATTTTAAGCGTCGCTTTCTGCGGGACAGAATGTCGCTCTAGGATTTGTAGTGGGAAAGCGCATCATATTGGAATCACGAGATGTGCTCGGCCGCGCGCATCGCAGCCACAAGGAACCTTGCAGGAACCTTGCATTTTGGGATGCAGACTCCTTGCACTGTTGGTGGGCGGTTAACAGGTGCTTCGGAGGCGAGAAGGGCAGCGTCAGCCTCCATGTACACCCTCAATATCTAATGCTCGGACCGTGGCTCAGATGCTTGAGCGAAGTAAAGCATGCAATTTTTCGCCAAGAATATCAGCATAGCATGCGCACGAGCGTTGTGTGCTTCTCACAAGCATTTAAGCATCCGCCATGAAAACCAAACACTCTTCTGGGATACAATGGATACACACAGCAAGAATAATACACATTAACGCCCAGAATATCCCGCAGGCATGAAAATACGCTTCTGGTAAGAATTCAGAATCAGTGAGGGCGTAAATAAAGGAGTAAGATGCTAAACTGAGCAATGGACGATTTACGCCAGGAAAATTGAGTGATTTGTGAATCCCGCATATCTAGTACACGGCAGTCTGGCGGAGCAATTTACGCCACGATAATAGAAATGTGGCGACATTCACATTCAATCAATAAAAGTCCGGAAAAGCCCTAGCATTCTCACAAAATCGTGTTTTAGTCCGGAATTGCCGCGGGTGCAAATCGTCTATTTGGTTTTCCCATAGCCCGTTGTTTGTACCGTCCCCCACTATATCGTATGCTGATCCTACGGCGCGCTCAGGCGGTACCCGCGCCGGGCGGGTAGGCTGCCCAATGCAGGCACGCACTGTGGACTGCCCAACTTACGTAAGACCACTAAGGTATTCCTAGCTATGGCGCGGAAATCATTAGTTGCCCATTTGCGCCGCCCCCCTCTAGGGTTGGACGATTCAATTTCGACGAAAATCGAAAATCGATTTCATGTGACAATTTACGATTTGAATTCGAATCGATTTCACGTTTCGTTTAAATTGAAAAAATCGATTTAGGCAGTCGATTTTCGATTATCTGGATTTGGTGTTTTTGCTGCTTTTTTCGGGGCCTCAGATTGATCCCGATGTGTTAGACGTGTTGCTTCTCAGGCGATGATGCCTGATGAAGAGGATACCGACCGACCGCTATCACGTTTATTCGAATCGTGGAACTGAAATGAAATTTTAAAGTTGCTCTTTCAGTTACCCTATTCTATATATATATATATATATATATATATATATATATATATATATATATATATATATATATATATATCCGGTACGGAAGCCATGGATACGGAATCCAGCGGTTTAAATTTCACTGAGCGTTCCTACCCTTTTCCGTGTCGAAAACAATAGGCCTTAATCTGGGTCCGTACCTTAAAGTCATCAATGTACTATAGCTGCCCGTGTTCTATTTTTTCAAGGAAAGTTCATATGGGTAAGTTAAATAATGCGTTGATTCAATTTTTTTCCTGTTTTAACCATATTTGACTATTTGCCTGAGAATTGATACGTTAAAATTGTCCCTTACCACCACAACACGAAAAAATCGAAAATCGAATCTAAAATCGATTATTTTGTACAAAAATCGATTTTCTACAATTCGAAAAAAATCGATTTTCTACAAAATCGATTTTGTAATTTCGATTTCTGAATCGACGAATTCAAAATCGATTCAGTCTAGAAATCTACCATCCCCCCTCCCCTCCCACACACATCTAAAGCTATGCTTGGAGTCATAATATACGATGGAATTTTAGACGACATAATTAAACAAGGAACGCAAATCATGTGATTAGTGCAGTATCGGAATACGGGTCACTGTAAAGGGAGTTTCCTGCCTCAATAAAGCAAGCAACTAAGCCCCGCATGCACATGCAACAACGGCAGATGAGAGAGTTGCCACAGCAGCAAGTTTGCATAGAGCCAAGAACTGCCGACACTGGCAGGTGTCCAAAATGACAAAAAACACATCGACCCGTTCATTGGGTCGGCACGAGGCGCCTCCCGCGAGATAAAAAAAAAAACAACGGAGCGACGGGGAGCCGCATTCGGCAGAACGGTCCAGTTCGAACAGTTGCCCTTGGACACCACGCGTTGACAAACCCCCTGGCTTGCAGAAGAACGGCGAACCGCGAACCTGACCTAGGATACGGGGGTGGGGGGGGGGGGGGGGGGGGGCGAGCGGCAGGAGACCTGGTCCCGGCGCCTATATAAACTAAATCTCGGTCGGAGAGGAGCATCAGTCGCATCGCAACCATTCCAGGAGCAGCTAGATCAACCACCTCCAGCAAACATGAAGACCATCGTGAGTACTGGCTGAGCTCTGACCTCTGGACTGAACCGAAAGGGAACAAATGAGGTGTCATCTGATATATAAGCGGAAACATGACAAGTGTTCTCCCCTTCAACAGGTGCTATCCGTGGTGGTGATGTTGGCGGTGGTGGCCGCCGCCAAGGAGCACAGGCTGGAGAAGCGCGGCCTGGGCCACGGCCTCGGCGGAGGCTACTACGGGGGCGCCGCCCTGGGCTACGCCGGTGCTGGCTACGCGGCGGCTGCCGCGCCCCTCCCTGCCCCCCACGTCGTGTCCGAGCGTCACCACACTGACGTCGTGAGGACCATCGCCAGCCCCGTGGCCCAGCCCTACCCCGTCACCGTGGAGAGGAAGATCCCCGTGCCCCAGCCCTACGCCGTGCCCTTCAGCGTGGACAGGCCCTACCCCGTTCCCCAGCCCTACGCCGTGCCCGTCAAGGTGGACAAGCCTTACCAGGTGGCCGTCGACCGTCCTTACCCCGTGCAGGTCCCCCAGCCCTACCCCGTGGCCGTGCCTGAGCGCGTCCCTGTCCCTGTCCACACCCCCGTGCCCGTCCCCGTGGTGAGGCGCTACCCCGTCCCCGTGCCCCAGCCCTACCCCGTGCCAGTCGTCGCCCAGGCCTCCGCCCCGGTCGCCTACCACGCCGCTCCCGCTATCTCCTACGGCAGCGGAAGCGCTGCGTCGTTCCACTTCGCCAGTGCCGGCTACAGCCATCCCCACTCGCTGTGATCATGAGCAGCCGCAGGCCGCAGTAGTCTAGTCGCCCATTTCCACTTCCGCATTGCATAGCAACCCTACCAGCGCTGCCGAGCACTGCACAGTTAACCAGTTCCTACTTGTTTGATTCATGAGCCGTTTTATCTCTAAATCAGATATAATAAAATTAAGGTTTACGAATCGGTTGTTTTTCTGTCGCTTTCCCAGCCTTCCTAAATCACCGGCGTTTTAGAGCTATGTACGTAAGTACCCAGTCTCAGGCTGCGCGGAGTGGCTTCGTTCTTAATGGTTGAGCACCGAGAACCTTGCCTGCAGTAAAAACAAGTCCGCTCATGGCTGACGCCTGCGGCGGAGTCACTATCTTCTGCGGCGCACTTAATAACAGCCACTCCAAGCCCATAATTGCCGAAAATTGAGCGACGATATGACTTTTGGATCATCTGTATGGAATATTTTCTATTATCTAAATCTAGAGACAATTTTATATCCGTAGAGTACAAAACTGTTCGAAATAAAAAAATTGTCCCCAGACGTAGATGTGCTCATAATCTGGCCCCAGCTCAAGGACAGAGTTGCCCTCAAACATTTGGAGTGAGTGGCACGCCGGTGCTCACCGCGTCGGCCGGCCAGTGGTGCGCGGCCAGCACCAGCCACAGCAGGGCCCAAGAGGAGAGCGCCTCCGCCATGAGCAGCGCCGTCAGCGGCCCGCCGCGGCGCTCCGTCACGAGGATGAGGGCTTCGGAGAGCGGCAGCAGCACGCCCATCCACAGCCGCAGGGCGTTCAGCACCATGTGCACGCCGTGCGCGGCAGTTGCGTCGCGCGCCATGTCCAGCACGAGGTTAAGGCGCACGCGGAGGGCGCGCCACGCGAGCGGGCCGCCCCGCCGGCCCGCGTGCTCCTTGACGGCGTGCTTGGTCAGGCCGCGGCCGACGTCGCCAGCCCGCCGCTCCCACAGGCCGTCCTCCTGGCACGGAGACCGGTCGTCGCCCGCGGCGCGCTGGGCAGCGTCGTGTGTCTGTTTTGGGCAGATGAAGTTTTAAACCACAGCTAGCTTATCCCGGTCGCAGGTTGCCGTGACGGGTAGGGTAGGTTAGGCTATTAAAAGTGCGTCGTTGATTTAACAACCGCCCTTCAAACAGCTTTATTACGACAGAATGACAGCTAAGTTTGTTACAGCAACAACATTTTTCCGTTGCATTAAGGGTGTGCAATCGTCCTTTTTTTATTTCATAAATCGATAGTTTTGAATGCGCTGATTCTAATGGTATGTGTCTGTCCCTCCTAGCCCGTCTAGTTTTTGCTCTAGAACCGTCCAAACATTCGTTTTTTGCCCTTTTTGAGCCAGTCAAACTCGAGAGTTTAAAATGGTATGGTGACGAGACTTTCCATAAACATAGTACTTTACTTGGACTATGTTTTGAAATAGTTTTCGTGTCAGTGCGATTTCCAGGAAGGCTCCTGGAATCAGTTGAAAGTGGACCGATATCAGAGAAGATTTTCAAGTGGAGGGCAGCGAAAGCCCAAGTCGAAATTATATTCAAAACATAGCCTCATACTTCCTCTACAAGATAAGACCATTACCATATTTGTAAGTCAACTGCAATTTGAGCTTGACTGGCTCAAGTGCAGGCATTTTTCGAGTTTCAGGCATGAGTAGAGAGAGACAGGCTACACCTTCTCACTCGAACCTGGCGGGGTGAGGAGGTGCGTGGTGTTGTCGTGTACACAGATGCACACTCCGCAAGAATTCAAATCCCGCGCGCGCTAGCCCACGGAAGTTAATCCGCTTGGCTGCGAGACCCTCAGCCTGGCCGCGCGATGACCGCTTCTGACCACCGGTAGGGATTTCCGCCGCCGGCTGGCCGGCCGCACAGCCTCCGGGCGCCAGTCGCGGTACAGCTACAGAACGAGACGGTAAGCCACGCTTATTCACGCAAGATATTATTGTTAGGCTGGTCAGTAGGGACTTTAAATATTGGCTCAAGTAAATACCAAAGTGCTTTAGTGAACGCCTCCCTTGTCTTTCCTCATCTTTCCCCGTTGAACCCGGAATACACATACAAAACATTGGTGTATCGGCCGGGAAACGAACCCGGGGGGGGGGGGGGGGGGGGGGGAGCCGTCCCTCCCCCTCCTCCTACCGCTGTGACAATGCGCGACGTCTGCCGGAGCACCGGAGCCCGCTAAACATTCCAATAGACGGATTCGACGCGCCCCATCCTTTTAAACCTGACGAAAAACCTAATCTTGACTGCCAAATTTTTAACACTTGCAAGTCACTCCATCGTTTTCGCCGCCTCGTGGCAGTGTGATTTCGTTGTTGAATCGTGATCGTGCGAGGTTTTAGAGCCGACTTGTGGTTGCCGAAAATCCGGAAGAAGAGCGAAACTGAGCCAAACTGTGGTCCGGAAAGCCGGAGCTGGCCGGTGACACCGACTTCGGCGGTGTTGCAGCGGCGTTGCCACCTTGGCTGTTGGGGAGGAGGTGGTCAGCCTACCCACCCCTCCCACCCCCACTTTTGACTAATAAGCGTGACGATTCCGAGAGTACGAGAGGAGTTGCACACCCTGTGCAGGCAGAATGTCGTGCCGGTTTCAGGCGGCTTTCTAAGGGCTTTCGGAATGGGGGGAGTCAGCGCAGGTTACCCCAAAAATGTCACACTCTTAAAACGTTATTTCTTGAGTAACTGTAGGTAAAAGTGGCCAAATTTTTCTGTTTTGTTAAAATGTTCATTTCCCTTAGCTAAACCAATACAGGACGGTTTTCGGTGGCAAGCAGTACTCAGCGACGTAAAAGGCGCGGTGTAAATTTCTTTGCTGCACCACTGTCATTGTATTGCCTTCAATAGTGCAGCTACCGGGAGTGCGGTTTTTTCTTACCTGCATTGTCAAATCTCACGAATTTGTCTGTCCCTCGGTTGTTTGCAAAGTAATGCATGTTGAACGCTAGTGCTTTAGTTCCATTACTCGTGGAACTCCGATCCGTTCCGGCTGTACCCACGCAACGACGGACTCATTTCACCCGCGCTCTCAAAAAAATCTGTTTGAATTTAGAATATTTGAGATTCTCGCCGCACTGATGAAGCAAGTGTTGAGAAGTACGGACTTGTCATGCTTTCTTTAAAAAGGAGAACATCAAGAGATGCATTCTTAAAAAAGGATGCATGTGTGATGCACTCCACTAAAAAGAACGCATCACGTGATGCATTCCTTTTTTTGAAACGCGAGCTTGCCAAGGCGTGCGAATAGGACGTTTCCGAAGTCAATGCGCAGGGCAAACTTAATCCACTGATAAAACAAGTGTTGAGAAGGACGCACTTGTCATGCGTTCTTCAAAAAGGAGAACATCAGGAGATGCATTCTAAAACAGGATGCATGTGTGATGCACTCCACTGAAAAGAACGCATCACGTGATACATTCCTTCTTTTTGAAACGCGAGCTTGTCGAGCGAAGACGACATTCCCGGAGCCAATGCGCAGGGCAAACTTAATCGTCTTGCATCGGAATAACGGAAAGTCGAAGAGCTTCGCGAGTGGTATATTTGGATTCCTCGACATTTTTCGTTGAGTTTAGACCCCGCATTTGTAGAAAAATATTTACATTTCGAGTATATTTTTTGATTTGTAAATTGCAACGGCCAAATTTCTTCCTAGGGGGAAGCCAAGGCAGCTCACTGTAAAAAATAAGTACGGAAAGTACAGCAAACTTTTACAACGGAGGTCTGGTTTTAAAGCGTGCTCTCGACATCTTGGGTACGGAGAAAAACTTCCGTTGGTTTCCGCGGGTCCTTCGCACGCCTAGAACGGAGGCTTCCGTAGTTTACCCCACAGTATAATATGGGATCAGGTACGGAACTTGATCGGCCCCAGAAACGGAACGCGTGGTACGGGGAGAATTAGCAGTACACACTAAATGGCATGGGACTGTTTTTTTGTCCCATTATTATGAGGCAATTTAATTGTAACGTACATGGTACAATTTTGTCACATGGCACTGGTCACAATCTTCGTCTTGTCCCTAATTATCAGACAATCTGATGGGACTCCGGGTAACCGTGGATGTATATTAGACATGCAATTGTCAGCGAACATCGGACGACTAAAGAAAGACCGGGAAGAACGCCTGCGAACTCGGGGGTAGGCCAACCCGCACGGCACGAGTGCATGTAGGAGTACATATTGCCTACCCGCTAGGCGCCATGATTGACCAGAACAGCAGAGAAGGTGCGCACTCAGGATAGGAGGGAAGAAGTCTTACTAAATGTAGATATTATTTTATTGCCGCAGTCTTAAATTTAAGATAACCATTTAAAGCATCCGTGCTTTTTAGGCACGAAGTGAAACGGAGTTGCCTTATAGTCTGACCCGATTGGACTTTTTTTTTAGGCACGAAGTGAAACGGAGTTGCCTTATAGTCTGACCCGATTGGACTTTTTTTAGGCACGAAGTGAAACGGAGTTGCCTTATAGTCTGACCCGATTGGACTTTTTTTTTCTTTTAAGCATTGCCCTTATGGCCCTCTATACGAATTTTCTGAAACTGTGCACATGGACGCAGGATACTTTTGCAGGGCACGCTGACGTGTTTTTACACTTTGAAAAAGCTTCCAAGTGGCCGAAAAATCGATTTAAAAGTCAGCTATCTCACTTCTTCTTATGGCGAAAGAAAGGGACGCAACTATACGCGCATCTATGGTCCACAGGGCCAATTGCTGTAGATCGATAACGAGGCAAAAAATCAAAAATCTGTCTAACAGAATTATCGGGGGTGATTGGGCAAGTACAGCAAACCTAATTAAAACTTATATAATGTAACAGGAAGCGTAAAAACGCATTTGAAATTCAGCTATCTCACTCCATCCAATGGCAAAAGAAAAGGACAGAGCTACCCCTGCTCGGCTCGTCAGCTGGCTGCATCCGCTATTCCAACCTTTTCTAGACCACCACCAAATCTTCCGTCCTTCTTTTTTGTTGCGCAGCCCTTGCCGGGTACCCATTGTCGATGTGCCGAGTCGAGCCGGGGCCTGGCCGAGCCACGGCTACGAGAGTGGCGACTCAAGGCAGGCGGACCGTTTCGGTGGGACCCTACCCCTCCCCCCCTACCCTAGAGTACGCACAACAAGCCAAGGGACCCGAGACTCAGAGCGAGACGTGCATTGTCGGGCCGCCGGGCTAAGCCGGGCGGGGACAACACCTTGCAGGCCAGGGCTGGGCGGCCCGCGTATGAGAATAAAACGGTGCACTGACCGTTACTGTAAAACTGTAATTTTAAAACTGCCCCGTTTCATTACAAACCTAATACATACCTTCAAATATCCTTTCATTTAAAAAAAAAATCAAATAAGCTCATAAAATTTAAATAGGCGGTAACGTAACCAACCCAAACCCGCGCGAAACTCCGGGCCTACCAGTGTCTCATAGAGTGACACAGTATCTACAAATCTACAAAATGCCTAATCATGTGCAAAACTTCGGGCCTACCAGTGTCCCACTTAGTGGGACAGTATTTTTTCTTTTAAGCATTGCCCTTATGGCCCTCTATACGAATTTTCTGAAACTGTGCACATGGACGCAGGATACTTTTGCAGGGCACGCTGACGTGTTTTTACACTTTGAAACAGCTTTCAAGTGGCCGAAAAATCGATTTAAAAGTCAGCTATCTCACTTCTTCTTATGGCGAAAGAAAGGGACACAACTATACGTGCATCTATGGTCCACAGGGCCAATTGCTGTAGATCGATAGCGAGGCAAAAAATCAAAAATCTGTCTAACAGAAATATAGAGGGTGACTGGGCAAGTATAGCAAACCAACTTTTAAAGTTATAAAATGTAACAGTAAGCGTAAAAACGCATTTGAAATTCAGCTATCTCACTCCATCCAATGGCAAAAGAAAGGGACAGAGCTACCCCTGCTCGGCTCGTCAGCTGGCTGCATCCGCTTTTCCATCCTTTTCTAGACCACCACCAAATCTTCCGTCCTTCTTTTTTGTTGCGCAGCCCTTGCCGGGTACCCATTGTCGATGTGCCGAGCCGAGCCGAGGCCTGGCCGAGCCACGGCTACGAGAGCGGCGACTCAAGGCAGGCGGACCGTTTCGGTGGGACCCTACCCCTCCCCCCTACCCTAGAGTACGCACAACAAGCCAAGGGACCCGAGACTCAGAGCGAGACGTGCATTGTCGGGCCGCCGGGCCAAGCCGGGCGGGGACAACACCTTGCAAGCCAGGGCTGGGAGGCCCGCGTATGAGAATAAAACGGTGCACTGACCGTTACTGTAAAACTGTAATTTTAAAACTGCCCCGTTCCATAACAAAACTAATACATACCTTCAACTATCCTTTCATTTTAAAAAAACAAAATTAAATAAACTCATAAAATTTAAATAGGCGGTAACGTAACCAACCCAAACCCGTGCGAAACCCCGGGCCTACCAGTGTCTCACGGAGTGAGACAGTATCTACAAATCTACAAAATGCCTAATCATGTGCAAAACTTCGGGCCTACCAGTGTCCCACTTAGTGGGACAGTATTTTTTCTTTTAAGCACTGCCCTTATGGCCCTCTATAAGAATTTTCTGAAACTGTGCACGTGGACGCAGGATACTTTTGCTGGGCACGCTGACGTGTTTTTACACTTTGAAAAAGCTTCCAAGTGGCCGAAAAATCGATTTAAAAGTCAGCTATCTCACTTCTTCTTATGGCGAAAGAAAGGGACACAACTATACGCGCATCTATGGTCCACAGGGCCAATTGCTGTAGATCGATAACGAGGCAAAAAATCAAAAATCTGTCTAACAGAAATATCGAGGGTGACTGGGCAAGTACAGCAAACCAACTTTTATACTTATAAAATGTAACAGGAAGCGTAAAAACGCATTTGAAATTCAGCTATCTCACTCCATCCAATGGCAAAAGAAAGGGACAGAGCTACCCCTGCTCGGCTCGTCAGCTGGCTGCATCCGCTTTTCCATCCTTTTCTAGACCACCACCAAATCTTCCGTCCTTCTTTTTTGTTGCGCAGCCCTTGCCGGGTACCCATTGTCGATCTGCCGAGCCGAGCCGGGACCTGGCCGAGCCACGGCTACGAGAGCGGCGACTCAAGGCAGGCGGACCGTTTCGGTGGGACCCTACCCATCCCCCCTACCCTAGAGTACGCACAACTAGCCAAGGGACCCGAGACTCAGATCGAGGCGTGCATTGTCAGGCCGCCAGGCCGAGCCGGGCGGGGACAACACCTTGCAGGCCAGGGCTGGGCGGCCCGCGTATGAGAATAAAACGGTGCACTGACCGTTACTGTAAAACTGTAATTTTAAAACTGCCCCGTTCCATTACAAAACTGATTCAAACCTTCAAATATCCTTCAATTTTAAAAAACAAAATTAAATAAACTCATAAAACCTAAATAGGCGGTAACGTAACCAACCCAAACCCGTGCGAAACCCCGGGCCTACCAGTGTCTCACGGAGTGAGACAGTATCTACAAATCTACAAAATGCCTAATCATGTGCAAAACTTCGGGCCTACCAGTGTCCCACTTAGTGAGACAGTATTTTTTCGATTTCAGCGGTGCTAGATGGGTTTCGTAAAGGGGTAACCATTTCAATTAACAATATTTACATTGTGCCATAAAGTTATACAAAATTGTCTCATATAAAAGATACTAAATTGTAACATGAATAGTTTTGACAATTAATACCACGTTCATGGGACAGTTTGTAACATGAGACGTTTTGCGCAGAATCTCAACATGTCATGGGACAAACTTGTAGCAGTCTATGGGACAAAAAAGTCTCATGCCGTTTAGTGTGTACGGAGAAATCAGGTACGGAGACACTGCTCCGCGCAGCTGCGTGCGTATTTTTAACAGTGAGGGGCCAGTGGCGGCTCTGGAACCGCCAATCCGTGAATGCACTTGACATGCGTTCCTTAAAAAAGGGATGCATGACATGATGCATTCATTTTGACTCCAAAAGAGGATGCATCAACACATGCGCTCATCTCAACACTTGTTTTATCAGTGTCGTCTTGCATCGGAATTACGGAAAGTCGGAGAGCTTTGCGAGTGGTCAATTTGGATACCTCGACATTTTGTCACCAGCCAGGCGGTTGGCGATGGCTGACCTTACGGCAGACGAGAGTTGGGATGCACAGTGCCGATTGGGCACGCGTTTCGTTGAGTTTGAACACCAAATTAACAAATTTTAACATTTCGAGTATATTTTTTGATTTGTATAGATTGCAGCGGCCAAATTTCTCGCGTAACGGAGGGGTTCATGGAAGGGGCCAGTGGCGGCGCTGGGGCCGCAAACTCGTGAATGCATTTGATATGCGTACCTTAAAAAGGGATGCATGTCACGATGCACTCATTTTGACTCCAAAACAGGCTGCATCAACACATGCGTGCTGTACATCTCAACACTTGTTCTATCAGTGGTCAGTTTCTTGAATCAAGCTTGCGCATTTAGAACAATGCTAGAATCAAGCATCGAGCTAAATGCGTAAGCTTCATTCAAGAACCTGACTGCGAGAGTCTCAAATATGCTTATTCAAACAGTTTTTTTGAGGGTGCGGTGAACGTATGCAACTCAGCCGCACCGGATTGAAACGACGAAATTCTCGCGCGCAGGCCTATACCTACGCATCTCTGTGGTTCATCTTAGAAACCACGTATGTGCATATTTTGCGATTTAACTGATTGCGCGGTAAATGTAAACGAAACGCTAAGATTTCTAACGACCTAAATACCTTGAAACTGCTCGCAAAATATGTACATACGCGGTTTCTAAGTCGATCCTCAGAGATGCGCAATTTTCAACGGCGCCTGCGGAGTTGCGTAGGTTCGGGTCCGCGCTGCTGTGTTCGCCGGGCACCTGCGAGGTATACAGTTTTAAATGAGTCCATCGTAGACGCGTAGGTACAATGTTCAGACGCAACATTGTCGAAAATGTTAATAAGCAAAGTTTAAATTTTCTCTTTTCCCTGCACTGACCCAACATGTATTGTAGGACTTTGCTTTCTGGGGGAGATATGCTAAGTTTACTGCCTACATTCAGGCGTTCGTTAAGCGTGATACCTAACCCGGTCCTGGCTACGCCCCTGACTGTTACTGTCGTGATAAAATGGTCATCAGTGTGTGTACACGACAGCGGGCGTCACCTCGGCGACGGCCAGGTCGGCCACGTCCTGGCGGAGGTCGTCCGCCATCGCGGCCAGCAGCGCCATGGGGAGCAGCAGCCAGGCGGTGAGCAGGCCGCTCTGCGTCAGTGTCCAGGTGGTGTTGACCGAGCTCAGGTACTTCCCGCGGACGTACAACTTGGAGAACACGGCACCCGCGCGGACGGCGCTGAGGGCGACGACGAGGAGGGTGGTGCACAGGAGGCCCCGCCAGCGCCGCCCCGACACGGGGTGCCGGCCGCAGTAAGCGCGCACGCACCGCGCCGTGGCGCACGCCCGGCCGCGGCCCCGCATCGCCACCCCGCAGTCTGCGGCCACTGTAGACGACGCCACGAGGTGCGCGAGGGTGCTGCCGAGGAACGTGTGCGGTGGTGAGGCGGGTGGGTCACTCCAACGGGTGGAAACGGCAGTGCACGGCCGGGGTACAGGGCTCGGCCCCGTGACGTCACCTGTTTACCCCCTCCCCTCGGAACGACCACCGCAACAACAGTCAACTTCGCTTCACTCCAACCTGGCCGTTTAAAGTAACTCATCAGATATGTACCCCGTAGGCGTGAAAATTAAAAACTAGGGGTACGCTCCGAAATGCTGCGCGTAATGTAGCGAGCGAAGCGTAAAGACATTTCAAACATAACATGAAATAATGGCTGATCGCGATGGGCAATGTTTGTTTGAATCGCCTGCCTAGGTGGGGATAGGCCAGCCCGCAATACACCCACGCGTGCACTTGCCTATGCCCCAGGCGCTCGTCAGGGTCAGGCAGCGGCGGAAAAAAGTAAGGTGTGTGTGTGGGGGGGGGGGGGGGGGACTGAAGTGAAGACTGAAGTGGGTACTTCGTGCTAAACTTTTTGTATTACGTGCTAGGGTAAAGAACGAGACTATGGCAATCCCACTAATGTGGGTTGATTTTCTTCTTGTTTCGAAATGAAAATGTGTCAATTGTTGAGGGGGGGGGGGGGGGGAGGGAGAGGTGCAACCCGATGAGTGCGTGTCGGTGTTCTGCCAGTTGCGTGGTATGTGAACGGCGTCGATGCCATGGGCACGACTGCACCCCTCTCCTCGGCCCAACCTAACCCATAGTAGCGTCCTCTGATCTTCCTTTCAACTACTCAGTGCCTAACCTAGCCTCAGATTATATTCCGATGAGTCCCCCACCCGACCAAAGCCACCACCAGGAGACAACCCATCCACTTTTATCCTTATTGTAAGTTTTGCCCTGTTCGGTGATGTAGGGTCTCTTACAACTCGTGTACCCCCCCCCCCCCCCCCTGGCCTTCACTGTTGCCTGGATTATTCTCCTTCCTGCCCCAAAAAGTGATGTTGTAAGACTGTGCGAGAAAGAAATGATAATTTTTAAAGAAAAGGAAAAATAGCTTTTGTTGGGTTCAGACATTAAGATGATTTATTGCAATTTATAATTGCTTTGAACTGAGCAGAGTTAAAGTAAGTCATTAATAAACATTACATAAACAATTAACAAATCGCATTGATGCAAAAACCCATGTATAGAAGCCCAAAATAATTTCACAGTCCGAAACAAAAGTAAATCAGGCACAGCTAATGTGCGCATACTGTGAGCATCACTGATCTAGGTAAAGACAATGCATAAGTAGCAAGAAGGCAATTATTTTTATCACATTTAGACATTTTATCAAGTTCAGGGCATCTCATTTACAGGTAAACAATTCATAGAGATTGGTAAAGCCAAAATAACACTGAAAAGTCTCTAAACTAATTGAGGAAACGGTTTACAATACAACTGTCGAGAATGTTTGAGCTAAATTAAGAGTGTTACATAAGGGCAAAGTTTTCAAAGTTACATCAACAATTTATGTTCTATGAATGGAAAAAATACAGGATAAAGATCTGAACTGTTCCAAATAAATGAGAATGGGATCAACAGACACTATCAAAAGAACCTTTTACACAGGGATCAGCTGAGCACTTTCACGAGGAAGCAATGGTAACAGGAGTGGACAGGAACGGTCTACCATTTCCATGAGGCACTGGCACTATATATCATGAACTTTCGTACACTGCCGCCTGATGTTAGCAACAGTTGGAATGTCTGGAAAAAGGAAAAGCATAATAATGATACATCTAACATATCGGTTTATATAGTCATCTGAAAGCATTTCCATATTCGCATGAAGTTTAGTGGCAACTTACATTAGAACTTCAGGTGCTTGACAATAAAGATTGCGGACTCAAACACTTGAGAGCATATGGAATGCCCCTTTTAATGAGTCGACATTGATGTGCTCTGAAACAAAAAAAATTAGATATTAGTTTGGCTACAGAAGCATGTTGATGTCAACGTAAAACAAATCAATCAGAGATTGCTGTAGGCGTGTTACAGCCACACATTGCCCCCACAAGCAAAAGAATGTTAATAGGCAAATGAACTACTGACCAGGTTCAGCTCAATACGAGCCCAGCGTAAATTTACACTCGGGTACAACAATGTGCTCAAAGCTTGTCCTCGTCACCTGAAAGAAGAACAGGTCTTTGAATGAAAACAAATAGGTGTATGAACAGACTACATAAAAAATATTTAAATAGATGCTTACCTCATAATATTTGAGATGGTCTCTTGACTTGAGATTGGAAACATGTCACATGAGAACCAAACCACTGTCACAGCAAAGTGGTTTCGCCATACATTTGCATCATCACCGCAAGAAAAAAGCACTGCAACAAATTAAAGACATGGTTTTAGGAAACGCACTTTTTCTTTCACCTGTAACGGTGCTTCCAACTCCCTCTTAGTTGGTTGCGACAAGAGTATGCTACTGATAACTGAGCGCAAACAGTTCAGTAAGAACTACTTCCGAAGAGTTTTAGGTTGTGGCATGTAGCACATGAGAAGAAATGCGTTTAAGAAAGAATATATTTGCAAGGTTACGAAGTAGTCCAAATCGTGAATACTAATACTGTTTCAACAAAAGCCAGGACAGGCACAGGGGAACATAACCTCTGAACGTTGTTTGTAAACAACTGCATCTTTTACTTATGTAACCATAACACAGCGGTCTAGTGAGTGTCCGCGGATGCGAAATTGCTTTAATAACGAAACGCGTAAACGAATGAAGACAGTCAATCGACCCCCACTTCATAATACATTTTATTCCGTGTCGTAAAAAATTACGTCATGGAGTGGGGAGACGTACGTGAACGCAAACTGCTTTGCAGCCGACGTACTACTTGTCACTTACCTGCCATCACACCACACCGCAGAAACAGGAAATCTCGAATTGAATGTCCAAAAATCATGTCGAACTAGCAACCGACGACAAAATATGTCGCAGCAAAGCCAAACCACCAGCCTGCCGAGCGGCGCCGGACGGCTGCCGTGAAGTCACTGAGTTCCGTCAGTGCGCCAACCGCACGGATTGAAATGTCCTACATCTGCTAGTACTACGAAATATTTCAAACGCAATTAATCGAAAAAATGGCTCGTCATTTTGTGGGCCGATTATTAGAGAACCGATACTTAAAAGCGGAGCTAAAACGGTTGTGTGGTGTTTCTGGAAAGTCCGTGACTGACAGACAGACAGACAGACAGAGTCACGACCAAAGTTGTCGCGGGACCCGTTTTGAGAATATGAGCTCGCTTCGCTCGCTAAATACAGGTGCTAACCTATGTTCTAGTCACGTTTTTGACCACTTGAGATTCTTTAAAACATTTAAAAGCCGAAAACAAGTGGCCGCTGCGGGCCTCGGATCCCTCAGCCCGTCGCACTCACTTTTGGGGGACCGTCAAACGAGACGTACGCAATGTTTCCGTCGCCAACTTACCGACCACATCTCAGCTAAAAGGTCCTTGGGTGCAGTGGCAGACTCAGTTTTCCCAATATCGCCCACAATAACTGTAAAGAAAATATTCCGTTCGGGGCTGCATTCGCAGGCGAGGTCCCGGCTGGCATCGTCTGCTCCGGCCAGCTCTCTAGGAGAAATCGCGGGAGCGGCGGCGCTGTAAACAGCGCGCGTGTCTCCCTGTCGACAACAGAGACGCCGCCGCCGACGCCACTGCACCCAAGGACCTTTTAGCTGAGATGTGGTCGGTAAGTTGGCGACGGAAACATTGCGTGCGTCTCGTTTGGCGGTCCCCCAAATAGGGATGCATATGGAAACAAAATTATCGATAGTGCATATCGCGATAGTATCGGAAGCCTCCGATATACACTATCGATATTATCGGGAAAAAATATCGATAGGTCCGATATATCGATAGTTTTTTCATAAAAAGGCTGAAATGGGAGGAAACAGTACAGATAGTGTATTA
>CM049593.1:2351551-2472959 GCA_026979955.1 Megalurothrips usitatus
CCCTCAACTTGAAAACTCTGCCGTTTGGCCTCCTGGGGTTCGTTTGGGCTGAAAATCAGTGTGCGGCCTCCTCTCGACCCTATTGAACGTCTGTCAGAGTTTCAGGCCCCTCCGAAAAGCCGTTCGGTTGCACGGGCATAAGTTGCGTTTTGGATTTCGACTCAGAGATGCGGATGAAGCCGGGGACCGCTGCACTAGAGTACCTCGATCTTGAAGGTGGATCCGTGCCGAAATTTCTACTCGTGATTTTTCCACCCCCGCGGCCCCGCCAGTGTTGCGGCTGGTCCGGTCGGGTCCGTCAGAGTCCCACATACCACCGCTGTACCCTTTTCCAAATCACCGTGCCCATTTTTATAGTGAAATTCACGAAAATATAGAGTCGTGTCGTCTACAACCGCAGATTCCCTCCCGCGCTTTCGCTCGTCTGTCATTGGCTGGCCGGCTCACGTGATCTTGCTAGTCATTTGTTCTGCAGTGTTGACATTCGCGACGTCGTTGATTTATGCCCGCTTGATGAATGTAAAACCTTTGAAATACCATCCTTAATTTGTATGATTTGGTCAATTGCATAGACTCGCCCTTCATACTATCTCTTGACTTGCAGTGCCACAGTGCTGACGTTTACACAGATGACGTTCTTCTTTTTACGGCAGTAGGCACTCGCTGCCTTGTATTCTTCTTGGGTGGCGGGAACCGCCTGGCATTTGAAATAGAGATGGTCAGTTGACAAGAAAACTATCCTGCCTGCTATAGTTTCCTCCGCAACTCACCGTCATGCTCGCCGCGCAGAATGGACTGTACCGCTGAGCTATACCTTCGTCTTTTGTTCGTCGGCGCGTGACTGTACACGATTTGAATTTTTAATGGCCACAATATTCTTGCCCGAGAGATGTTTATCTCATGCCTCCTGGGCATTAAGGCCAAGTGAGTGTAAAGTTGGGACCGTTTGGTATTTGAATTTGAGATGGCCAGAAACAATTGGACCGCGGCGCGCGGGTCGTGCGGCGCGACCGAAGCGCCACCTAGAGGAGCGCACCGGTTCCGTCCGTTACTGGCGGCCGACGGGACGGCTCGCGAGTGCAGCAGGAATACCGTTGTATCTGTGTTTTACCTTTTCTGATTATGCGCTAATTTCATTTCAAACGACTTGTACTTTGAGATGGCGTCTAGCGTTTTTCGATCGTACTTCGTGTCCGTACCGGTAAGTTGAAAAATAATGGTCTGACGAGCGCGGGTGGGCGAGGCCTAAGCAACAGGCCCTTGTCGATGGCGTCTAGGACTAGATTATCTTTTGTGATGCTAAATGAAGCATTATCGCTCCAAGCGTTCCCCACCCCGTCGCTGGCGCGAATATTTCGAGTGCGGTGTGCTACGCCGCTTCGGTGCTATCTGTGTCAGTTGCCTTGCTCGGCTTGTCCGACAAGGCCAGCCTAGATCGGTCGGTCTCAGGACGGCGCTGGCTGCTGCGCAGTGAACGACGTGGCCATTTATTTGTGGCTTTATGTGTTCATTTGCCGCAGTCCGTATTTGTGCCGTAATGGCGTCTCATTTTTATAAAAACACTGTTTCAATTCAGGCTGTTTGGGTGTGACGCTTTTGGCCGTTACGTCTGGCTAACCGGCTCGGAGCCCAGACCCTCATTCCTCGGAACTTGTGTACGAGAGAGAAGCTATGGCCGTTGGAGCCGTCCCTCCTGTTTTCTTCATCCGTGTCCTCGAACGCTCTAAGTGTTCTAACGCGTATGCGGTGAGTATTGTGGTGTGAAATGCGGATGGCGCGCATCGCTGCTTTCTGAGGGTGCCGTATAGGGAGGTTAGGGAGCCATCATTATGGACACCTGTTGTGTCTGGGCGTCAGAGCGGGCGACTGTAAAATAGAGGCACAGCTCAAACACGTTTGGTCTGATTCCTTTGTGAACGGAGTTCTTAACTTGTGATTTTATTAATTGATTTGCTCGTGGGGCGAGATAAGTTGAAACTGAATTCTCAGCAAGCCAAGTGAAAAGTTGTCAGGTTATTTGCAGCAGCGTAGCAGGTTGGGTTCTTGTGGCGCCTGTTTGCTTTTTTGTTTTGTTTTCATATTGTCTGTTCTGCTTTTCAGCCTGTCCAGCCAATGTCATCTGCAATGATTCTGTTTGATCGTCGGTCATCTCCATGCCATTCGCTGTCGTACCCAGTGAAGATCGGACTCTCCAGTGATTTGCCTTGGGCACTGCTGCCATTTGATTGCTGTCAACTGCTGGGGTCTACTACATTAGTTTGGTAAGTGTGTGCACTTTCGCAATGGCCATATTTCCTGGATTTGGAGCACAAGATGCCTTGCAAGTTTGGGTGCTGGTTGCATTGTAATTTATTTATTTGTTTTGCTGTTGTACTTTCGGCTTTTGCTGTGTGTGTTTGATTTTACTGAAGGATCACCACCTGACTTTCAAGTCTTTCTGAATCCTATCAAAATATTAGTTCGTGGACCCTGTGCATCTTCTATGTGTGATGTCCATTCACTGCCTGATCAATTGAATAATGTCAAGTGAATCCTACAACTTCACCTCTTGTCCCATGTGGATTTCTTTTTGATGTAGTTCAGACTCATTCTTCGAGTTTTACTCGGGCTGAATTCAGATGTTCTCGTCTTGTTTAAATCACTTTTTAAAAGGGGTTGACTTCCACTTCGAATGTCAGGGGAACATTTAAAACTTATCATTAAAGAGTAATATAATGCGATTGGCGATTTTAACTTTCATTTGTTTGTCTGAGTGGCTGCATGTTCTGGTCTGTTGATGTCATTGACCTTTGTGTTCTTCATTTTCAGCTTTTTGCTGTTGGTGCTTCCAAGAATGATGTACTCATCTTTGTTCAGATGCTCTTTATTGTGAACTCTATATTCAGGTAAGTTTTGTTTTTGCCTGGGCCCTTCAGCCCTTTCTCATGACATTTTCATTATTCCAAGAAAGTGATTATGTTTAATTTTTTCCTCTGTCCTCTTTTTCAGAATGCTTTGGAGTCTTGTATAAGTACAAGAGTGATTTTATCTCCAGTTATTGACCTGCAGGGGACAGAACAAGAGACAGAACCACTGTGAATTTGCTGCCTTCTGATTGATATTTTGTTGTTTCCATATTTATTAGTGCCCGACACCCTGCTGTTGGGTGATCACTTTGACGATTTAATTGGACTACTTTGTGAACTAGAATTCTCTGGTATTGAGGAATGGTCCCATGGGGCCATAATTGCATCGAGGGTTTCTGAAATTGGGTTTGCTTTTTTTTTCATTGCCACGCATGTATTTTGTTTGAGCATTTCTTTTTAGTGATCGGTACTAATAGCCTAGGAGATAAAATTGGGCCCTGTGTATTCGTAGATTCTATGAAATGGGATGATTAGACCTTAATGTACATGAGGTGTGCCATTCTGTATTATTTTGTAGCACATTGTATTGCACTTACTATGGCGGCAAAACTAGGCAATTCTTTTGCTTACATATGGGGGTGGTGCAACTATTAAGATAATATGGTTGGAATGTTTTGCTGCAGTTTTTCTGAATTGAAAGAATTACATTCTTTGCAGCTATGTAGTTGGTGACAGGCAGTTCACTGCACCAATTCCCGTGGGATGTTTTATTTCCTTTTTGTTGACATTAGGTTGGGAATCAGTGTCGAGGAATGTATTAATTCACTCAATCTTCATTGAGATTTTGGAGTTGCTGTTATTAAGCATTTCTGTTCACCCTTCCTCTCCCTACCCCATTTTCTGATCTGCCTTCTCTATTTCTGTTTCATTCCAGTTGGCATACATCTTGTAAAGGTGTTGGAGTCAGACACCTGCTGGCCATCTATGACTCATGTGATCATGTCATGCTATACAGACTCCAAACTTTTCGATTAAGATAAGTGTTAGATGGGCAGAACTTACAGCGAAGCAATCTTGGTAGATGGTTATAGGCTGGACTGGACTTGTACATTTTTTTTTGCGGACAGGCTGAGCTGCCTCACCAGGAAGTCATTGCGACTGTGTCATTTTACTTGTTATCTTATTATTGTTGTCTGTAGTAGACGATAGTTTGTCCTGTTATTGTAAGTAGGTTGCACGCATGCACCAGACAGGTATTTTTATTCTTCGGTCTCTTTCTTTAAGTATTGAGGTCGACTCGCAATGTCTCGACCCCTGGGCCCATAGGGAAGCTTATGCTTACTCGCCGGGTTGGGGGTGCGAGGCCACTGCTTACTGAAAGAGCTGGTGTATACATCTATCTGACCGGTGATCCTGTGTGTTTTCTCAGGATTTTTCTCAGACGTATGTAGCAAGAAGATAAGTTAGTTGGTATTATAACATTGCGCTGCATAAGAACGAGATATTTGTAGTTACGTTGTAAGCGTAACTAATGGTCTGCAAGTATTTATGTATAAGCCTAAGTACATTTTCATTCTCTGGTGATCTCATCCAGGGTATTGTACTAATAAGTATAGCAACAACAAAATGAAATCAGTTTGTCTGTACTTTATCGATGGCAATCACTAGAAACTGCTTTGTCTTCACTGATCTGGTAGAACGTGTTTTCCACTTTATACGCTCTCCACATTACTTATTTCTGGTCACTTAATAATGCAATTTTCTGGTATCAGGGTTTCTGGGTGTCATTCAAGATATGTGTGATGTCTGAAAGTTCAAATTATTCATAGGATGCCGTCGTCACAGTCAAGTGGTAAGTGAACATGCTGTGTGGTTTTTGTTCCCATCTTTTGTTAAACGAAAAGTTTTAGTCAGTCATGATGGTTGTTGCTTTGCAGATGCACATGAAGACAGAATGCTAACGGTGGTAAGAGTGATGCTGTGGCTTTCTCACTGTCTACGTTCATGGATTTACCTTGGCATTCATGAGTTCAGGGTAAGTTTATCATTCTACTGATTTACCATTTGGGGAGGGGGTCTTATTTTTCGACTTTGTTCTGGTGTGTTGTGAATCTTTGCAGTATTTTGAGGCACTTAACTGTGTGAAGTGGTCTGGTCTGCAATACTTTTATTGCAACTGTATTTAACGCTCAAAATATATCAAATTCATGACGCACATTTTATTTGCAAGAGACTTATGTATTTGGGTTTTTACATTCGTCTCTGTTTCTCCACAGGCCACATCTTTTGTTATTGCTGCTAGTATTAGAGCGTCTGTTCTTGGAGACTGTGATGTGACACTGGCTGCATGGGTACAGTCATGGAGGTGGTGCGGTGCTGCCTATAGTTCAGCCATCTGCTCTATTTGGTGAGTGTATTCTTGCCCACAGAATGTAAACGCCCGTATTGGGTGCCTGTAAAAATCACGTAATAAATGATCATTTATTTTATTCTTAATCACAATTGGTATCACGGTGGTCACATTTCTGATCTAACATTTTTATTTCTCTGTCAAACTTTGTTTTCAATTGATACCATATTATGCTGGCTTGACATAAACAGTCATTTGAACTTGATGACAAAATAACTTCATAATCAGTTGTATTGTATGTGCTGGAGGGTTTTGTTTTCTTTTTCTTCCTCCGTTTAAAGTAAACTATATTCTGAACCAATATTAATTCAGTATCTATGGTTCGGTATCTTGAGACCTAATTAATTGTAACAATTTCTTTTCCTTGCAAGTAATATATGGAGTAGTATAAATTGAATATCCACAATTAAGTTACTGAAGAAACTATGTGTATTGCACCGATTTCAGAGTTTCAAACCGAAATTTTTTCATTTGATTTCACTGTGATGTCGTAGCTGTTAGTGTTCAGTGGCCACCCTGAGACTACAATTGTATGTTTTACCTGAAACACTCTGGCGGACTTCAGATAGCTTTTGGTAAACTGTTTATGGATTTTCCAGGCTGAGTATGTGTTGATGGATGAGCATTACCCACTTCTAGTTTTAATTAGAGCATCATTTAACTCATATGGATTATTTTGTTATTGATTTGTTTTAAGTTCTGGATCACATTTTGTTCTACAGAAAGTTCTTGAGTCACATATTGATAATAATGTTGATAGTAATGACCTTAAAGATGTTGATATTGCCATTCCTAATAATGATGATAGTAATAATGTTAATATTCATGTTAAAAGTATGATTAATCATAATTTGATACTCTTATGATAGTGAATGTTATAGTACCCTTCTGTTGATTATATTGGCTTCCAATGCTCTATTATATTATGTTAATTTTCTTTCATTTTTGTTTACATTTCAAACCCACAGAAACAGAAAGTAAATCATGATTGAAAGTCTTGTTATGCTCTGTGCTCTAAATCTCATGCACTGCTTTGAAAAGACCCAACAGTTTTGCCGTTTTGTCATGTCTTTGTATGTTGAGGATTTCAGTAGTTTATCCTTTCTGTGGCACATATTTAGGTATGTCATTCATTACTAACAATGTCAGCCGAGAGCCGTCCGGTACACGGCCGGGTGCGACCCGAGGCGTGCGCCGTGCCGTGCTCGGCCGCCTCAGATGGTCTAACTTTAATTTTTGTCAGTTTAGTATTATGTCTTTGGCACCTGAGAGCCGTTCGGTACACGGCCGGGTGCGACCCGAGGCGTGCGCCGTGCCGTGCTCGGCCGCCTCAGATGGTCTAACTTTAATTTTTGTCAGTTTAGTATTATGTCTTTGGCACCTGAGAGCCGTTCGGTACACGGCCGGGTGCGACCCGAGGCGTGCGCCGTGCCGTGCTCGGCCGCCTCAGATGGTCTAACTTTAATTTTTGTCAGTTTAGTATTATGTCTTTGGCACCTGAGAGCCGTTCGGTACACGGCCGGGTGCGACCCGAGGCGTGCGCCGTGCCGTGCTCGGCCGCCTCAGATGGTCTAACTTTAATTTTTGTCAGTTTAGTATTATGTCTTTGGCACCTGAGAGCCGTTCGGTACACGGCCGGGTGCGACCCGAGGCGTGCGCCGTGCCGTGCTCGGCCGCCTCAGATGGTCTAACTTTAATTTTTGTCAGTTTAGTATTATGTCTTTGGCACCTGAGAGCCGTTCGGTACCTGAGAGCCGTTCGGTACACGGCCGGGTGCGACCCGAGGCGTGCGCCGTGCCGTGCTCGGCCGCCTCAGATGGTCTAACTTTCATTTTGGCACCTGAGAGCCGTTCGGTACACGGCCGGGTGCGACCCGAGGTGTGCGCCGTGCCGTGCTCGGCCGCCTCAGATGGTCTTTAATACATATACATTTTTGTACGTTTTGTCTTGTATGCAGATGTGTCACAGAAAGGTGATGTTTATCAGATTAAGATTTGTTCAGGCCATTCCAGAGTTGTACTAATATTGTCCGTGACATAAGAAATTACTGTTGTCCCTGACCACTTTTTAATGCATTAGACTTTTTCATGACTTGACTCGTAGACCTTGACTGCCTGTTCTTTTCACTTCCAGTATTAGTCAATTTTTATATTTATCAGTTGTATGCATTTTAGCGACTGCTCTCAGATTTTATCCAGTGCTTATTCACACATCTTATTGTAACATCAGAATTTTCTTTATTTTGTTTGTGATATTCATTGTTTGACTTCAATTTTCATGTTCATTGATTCTCGTAAGTAAGCAGCCGAGCGCCTTTCGGGACAGGCCGGCTGTAGCCCCAGGTGAGTGCCGTGTCGCTATCGGCCGCCTATGAGGTTTAGCTTTTTCCACCAATCTTTTTTGTCGGTCGGGAGCCGTCCGGTAAACGGCCGACTGCGACCCCAGACGTTTGCTGCGTCGATTTCAGCCGTCTGAGAAGGTCATTATACTATTTTTGTTTCATACTGCATTTTGTTTTAGGCATTTCATGACAGTTGACTTCCCCCTTTCTCCCCCGACAATATTGACTCGCCATCACTTTGAGAATTTCCCCCCTCTTGTTAACTTCCTTTACTGCATAATTTTATTTCTTTTTCATGTGCTCGAGTTTCCTCATGCATATATAAGGGAGGAGGAAACAAGGTGCGTCATCAGTCGTCTGCAATGTAAGCGCTTCATTTAAACTTAAAAGGATTTCTGGTTTTTATGTGCACGTCTGTCAGTGTTTTCTAATGTTGTCTTTTTCTCGCAGGAAATTTACACTCAGAGTATGGGATATGACCCGTCATGGAGAAGAATATTACTCGAGTTCAGCGCACATGTGATTAAATGAGGAGTAGCATGGTCGTTCTTGAACAGTTCTCGCAAGTTGTTGAACAGGACTTGTCTTCTGCTTCTTGCATCCTTAGTATTTAAGTGCAATGTGGAGTGCTGCCACAATTTATTTAAGACGGTATTAGAGGTGAAAACACTGAAATAATATAAGAGTACCTTATTCAGGTACCAAACTTGTTAATAGATTACCAGTCGGATAATAGGAATGCCTAGTAGGATGTGACATGATCATATAGGTTTGTTCTGAAAATCTTGCATTGTACCCTCTACATTTTCCTTAAGGGAGTTACTAGCTTGTAATATTGAGATTCTGTTTGCGCTTGGTCTTCATCTTATTGGTGGCTTGTGTAATGAATGGTGTACGTCTTGTACTGTTGTATAGCCATCTTGTGAATGCTCTTCTGATATTTTGTATAATACTGTTTTAGTATATCTGTGTTTTTTTTCTTCTATTGAATCACATCTGCATATGATGCGAATGCGACAATTGAAAGAATTTCTGTAGGGGCTGAGTGTTTCCTAGTATTTTGTCTTTGCTTTTGTGATGTTTCCACACATCTTGTAAACTTTCCAGTAACACTGCATCAGCAACCATGATGAAATGTATTTATCAGTACTCGCAGGATGGTTCCAAGTTAGACCGTACTTCGAATGTGAATAAATGAGTAGTTTCATAATTGCTCTTGTTTTGTTTTATTGTGACCTCACACATCCCTCAATCACATGAACTGAGCGCCGAAGTGTGTCGTTCGGGCACCTCCACGTTTCGCCGGTATTTCATACTGGCAGTGACCGGCGCACAACGCCCCCCGCGGAGTGGACGGTGGCAATCGTCAGTGGTCCTGCGAGGCCGGGGCCGTCGGCCGTGGTGTTGGGGCGGCACGTCGGTACCTCATAGGTGCCGCGGTCGGGCATTAGGCCGCGGCTTCATGAACAATTATTTAAACAATTATTTTGTAAGGGTGGATGGTTGCACTCAAAGGGTACATGCGGTGTGCTGTACCCCCTACCTGGCGTTGCGCCCCGACCCTCTGCGTCTCCCGGAGCGTGCGGGGGTAGATGGCGCCTGAGGGGTAGGCAACCCATCAGGCGCCGCCTGGCGGTTCTCCGAGCGACGTTGCCAAGCCGCCGTGAGACCAACGGCGGGAAATTCGAATCGGGCGCTTACTCTGTCAGAGTCCCCTTCACACTACCCCGACCACCCGACAGTCCAACATTTTCAGCTTCATTATTTTTCATTTTATTATTTAATTTTTTATTATATTAATTTTAATTTTTATTATATTAATTTTAATTTTTATTATATTAATTTTAATTTTAAATAAATTGGTAGGACAAGATAATGGTAGGAAAAGTGCTTACTGTCTCACTGATAATACAGTATTTTGGGGTCAAAGAAAATCTAAAATAGCTGAAATATGTTTTATTAAACATTTTTAAGTAGAAACAAAACGGCTTTCATGGCCACATTTGCTTTAAATTAAAATAAAAAACATAATGGTTTTCAGGTCACATTTTACTAAAATCAAATAAAAATATTCTTAGCCGCGGCATTTTTCCTAAAATGGTTGTTAAAACACATTTAATAATACGAAAACTATCATTCACAATTGAGAAAAACACTCTGGGGTATAACGGGACACTAAAACGAGTGTCCCACTGTACCCCACGCAGCCCTGTCCCATTGTGTACTGAATGGCACCTCACACTCGTCGCGCTCTGGCACCCTGACCTTTCAAGCCGCGGCGATGCGGCGACGCTCATGCGTGTCCGAAGGGCCAAGCTCGTATAATTTTCAATTAAAGTACGACTCCGACCGCTACATTTCGTACAATTCCAAAAATAAAAAAGGCGAAATAATTTAGTTCGCCTGTTTTTTTGGACGGAGAATGTTTAAAACGCTCCCCTCCGGAAGGGGTTGGTCCGCCGGACTTGCCGCCTCGGGTCAACAACAGCGACAACCACCACCGTCATCCATCGTCATTGGCAGTCGCTGCCAGTAGCGCATGGCGGCAAATTTGAAGGTGTCCCATAGTGCCCCATGTCCTATTGTGCCCCACTCTCCCTTATATATACATATATCCGGTACGGAAGCCATGGATACGGAATCCAGCGGTTTAAATTTCACTGAGCGTTCGTACCCTTTTCCGTGTCGAAAACAATAGGCCTTAATCTGGGCCCGTACCTTAAAGTCATCAGTGTACTATAACTGCCCGTGTTCTATTTTTTCAAGGAAAGTTCATATGAGTAAGTTAAATAATGCGTTGATTCAATTTTTCCCCTGTTTTAACCATATTTGACTATTTGCCTAATAATTGATACGTTAAAATTGTCCGTTACCACCACAACACAAAAAAATCGAAAATCAAATCTAAAATCGATTATTTTTGTACAAAAATCGATTTTCTACAATTCGAAAAAAATCGATTTTCTACAAAAGCGATTTTGTAATTTCGATTTCTGAATCGACGAATTGAAAATCGATTCAGTCTAGATATCTACCATCCCCCCTCCCCTCCCACACACATCTAAAGCTATGCTTGGAGTCATAATATACGATGGAATTTTAGACGACATAATTAAACAAGGAACGCAAATCATGTGATTAGTGCAGTATCGGAATACGGGTCACTGTAAAGGGAGTTTCCTGCCTCAATAAAGCAAGCAACTAAGCCCCGCATGCACATGCAACAACGGCAGATGAGAGAGTTGCCACAGCAGCAAGTTTGCATAGAGCCAAGAACTGCCGACACTGGCAGGTGTCCAAAATGAGAAAAAAACACATCGACCCGTTCATTGGGTCGGCACGAGGCGCCTCCCGCGAGATAAAAAAAAACAACGGAGCGACGGGGAACCGCACTCGGCAGAACGGTCCAGTTCGAACAGTTGCCCTTGGACACCACGCGTTGACAAACCCCCTGGCTTGCAGAAGAACGGCGAACCGCGAACCTGACCTAGGATACGGGGGTGGGGGGGGGGGGGGGAGGGGCGAGCGGCAGGAGACCTGGTCCCGGCGCCTATATAAACTGTATCTCGGTCGGAGAGGAGCATCAGCCGCATCCCAGCCATTCCAGGAGCAGCTAGATCAACCACCTCCAGCAAACATGAAGACCATCGTGAGTACTGGCTGAGCTCTGACCTCTGGACTGAACCGAAAGGGAACAAATGAGGTGTCATCTGATATATAAGCGGAAACATGACAAGTGTTCTCCCCTTCAACAGGTGCTATCCGTGGTGGTGATGTTGGCGGTGGTGGCCGCCGCCAAGGAGCACAGGCTGGAGAAGCGCGGCCTGGGCCACGGCCTCGGCGGAGGCTACTACGGGGGCGCCGCCCTGGGCTACGCCGGTGCTGGCTACGTGGCGGCTGCCGCGCCCCTCCCTGCCCCCCACGTCGTGTCCGAGCGTCACCACACAGACGTCGTAAGGACCATCGCCAGCCCCGTGGCCCAGCCCTACCCCGTCACCGTGGAGAGGAAGATCCCCGTGCCCCAGCCCTACGCCGTGCCCTTCAACGTGGACAGGCCCTACCCCGTTCCCCAGCCCTACGCCGTGCCCGTCAAGGTGGACAAGCCTTACCAGGTGGCCGTCGACCGTCCTTACCCCGTGCAGGTCCCCCAGCCCTACCCCGTGGCCGTGCCTGAGCGCGTCCCTGTCCCTGTCCACACCCCCGTGCCCGTCCCCGTGGTGAGGCGCTACCCCGTCCCCGTGCCCCAGCCCTACCCCGTGCCAGTCGTCGCCCAGGCCCCCGCCCCGGTCGCCTACCACGCCGCTCCCGCTATCTCCTACGGCAGCGGAAGCGCTGCGTCGTTCGCCAGTGCCGGCTACAGCCATCCCCACTCGCTGTGATCATGAGCAGCCGCAGGCCGCAGTAGTCTAGTCGCCCATTTTCACTTACGCATTGCATAGCAACCCTACTAGCGCTGCTGAGCACCGCACAGTGAACCAGTTCCTACTTGTTTGATTCATGAACCGTTTTATCTCTAAATCAGATATAATAAAATTAAGGTTTACGAATTGGTTGTTTTTCTGTCGCTTTCCCAGCCTTCCTAAATCACCGGCGTTTTAGAGCTATGTACGTAAGTACCCAGTCTCAGATTGCGCGGAGTGGCTTCGTTCTTAATGGTTGAGCACCGAGAACCTTGCCTGCAGTAAAAACAAGTCCGCTCATGGCTGACGCCTGCGGCGGAGTCACTATCTTCTGCGGCGCACTTAATAACAGCCACTCCAAGCCCATAATTGCCGAAAATTGAGCGACGATATGACTTTCGGATCATCTGTATGGAATATTTTGTCCTTGAGCTGGGGCCAGATTTAAGCGCATCTAAATCTAGAGACAATTTTATATCCGTAAAGTACAAAACTGTTCGAAATGAGAAAATTGTCCCCAGACGTAGATGTGCTCATAATCTGGCCCCAGCTCAAGGACAGAGTTGCCCTCAAACATTTGGAGTGAGTGGCACGCCGGTGCTCACCGCGTCGGCCGGCCAGTGGTGCGCGGCCAGCACCAGCCACAGCAGGGCCCAAGAGGAGAGCGCCTCCGTCATGAGCAGCGCCGTCAGCGGCCCGCCGCGGCGCTCCGTCACGAGGATGAGGGCTTCGGAGAGCGGCAGCAGCACGCCCATCCACAGCCGCAGGGCGTTCAGCACCATGTGCACGCCGTGCGCGGCAGTTGCGTCGCGCGCCATGTCCAGCACGAGGTTAAGGCGCACGCGGAGGGCGCGCCACGCGAGCGGGCCGCCCCGCCGGCCCGCGTGCTCCTTGACGGCGTGCTTGGCCAGGCCGCGGCCGACGTCGCCAGCCCGCCGCTCCCACAGGCCGTCCTCCTGGCACGGAGACCGGTCGTCGCCCGCGGCGCGCTGGGCAGCGTCGTGTGTCTGTTTTGGGCAGATGAAGTTTTAAACCTCAGCTAGCTTATCCCTGTCGCAGGTTGCCGTGACGGGTAGGGTAGGTTACGCTATTAAATTTGCGTCGTTGATTTAACAACCGCCCTTCAAACAGCTTTATTACGACAGAATGACAGCTAAGTTTGTTACAGCAACAACACTTTTCCGTTGCATTAAGGGTGTGCAATCGTCCTATTTTTATTTCATAAATCGATAGTTTTGAATGCGCTGATTCTAATGGTATGTGTCTGTCCCTCCTAGCCCGTCTAGTTTTTGCTCTAGAACCGTCCAAACATTCGTTTTTTCCCCTTTTTGAGCCAGTCAAACTCGAGAATTTAAAATGGTATGGTGACGAGACTTTCCATAAACATAGTACTTTACTTGGACTATGTTTTGAAAAAGTTTTCGTGTCAGTGCGATTTCCAGGAAGGCTCCTGGAATCTGTTGAAAGTGGACCGATATCAGAGAAGATTTTCAAGTGGAGGGCAGAGAAAGCCCAAGTCGAAATTATATTCAAAACATAGCCTCATACTTCCTCTGCAAGATAAGACCAATACCATATTTGTAAGTCAACTGCAATTTGAGCTTGACTGGCTCAAGTGCAGGTCTTTTTCGAGTTTCAGGCATGAGTAGAGAGAGACAGGCTACACCTTCTCACTCGCACGTGGCGGGGTGAGGAGGTGCGTGGTGCGGGGGAGCCGTCCCTCCCCCTCCTCCTACCGCTGTGACAATGCGCGGCGTCTGCCGGAGCATCGGAGCCCGCTAAACATTACAATAGACGGATTCGACGCGCCCCATCCTTTTAAACCTGACGAAAAACCTAATCTTGACTGCCAAATTTCTAACACTTGCAAGTCACTCCATCGTTTTCGCCGCCTCGTGGCAGTGTGATTTCGTTGTTGAATCGTGATCGTGCGAGGTTTTAGAGCCGACTTGTGGTTGCCGAAAATCTGGAAGAAGAGCGAAACTGAGCCAAACTGTGGTCCGGAAAGCCGGACCTGGCCGGTGACACCGACTTCGGCGGTGTTGCAGCGGCGTTGCCACCTTGGCTGTTGGGGAGGAGGTGGTCAGCCTACCCACCCCTCCCACCCCCCCTTTTGACTAATAAGCGTGACGATTCCGAGAGTACGAGAGCGATTCGCTCTCGTACTCTCGGAATCGTCACGCTTATTAATCAAAAGTGGGGGTGGGAGGGGTGGGTAGGCTGACCACCTCCTCCCCAACAGCCAAGGTGGCAACGCCGCTGCAACACCGCCGAAGTCGGTGTCACCGGCCAGCTCCGGCTTTCCGGACCAGAGTTTGGCTCCGTTTAGCTCTTCTTCCGTGTTTTTAGGAACCACAAGTCGGCTCTAAAACCTCGCACGAACACGATTCAAAAACGAAAGCGCACTGTTGCGAGGCGGCGAAAAGGTTGGTGCTCGGGTTGGTGTCAATTTTAAGTGTTGAAAATTTCAACATCAAAAGTTGATTTTTGTCAGGTTTAAAAGGACGGGCCGCGTCGAATCCGTCCCATTGTAATGTTTAGCGGGCTCCGGTGCTCCGGCAGACGTCGCGCATTGTCACAGCGGTGGGAGGAGGGGGAGAGACAGCTCCCCCGCACCACGCACCTCCTCACCCCGCCACGTGCGAGAGTGAAGTTGCAGCCTGTCTCTCTCTACTCATGCCTGGAACTCAAAACAGGCCCTTCATTCGGCACACAAATCTCAAATTGCAGTTGACCTAGAAGTATGGTTTGGGTCTCTACTTGTAGATGAAAGATGAGGCTATGTTGTGAACGTAATTAAAACCTGGTTTTCTTGCTCCGTTTACTAGAAAATATGGTTCAATATCGGCCGACTTTCAGTTGATTCCAGGAGTCTTCCTAGAAGTCGCAGGGACACAAAAAATATTTCAAAACACAGTCCAAGTAAAGTACTACAGTACTGTAAAGTTTCATTCTTCTCGCTATTCAAATTCTCGAGATTTCTTTGCTGAAAAGTGGGAAAATCCGAAGTTTTGAACGTGTCTAGAGCAAAAACTAGAAGGCGCACCGGGCTAAGACACATACTGTTGGAATCAGCGCGTTCTAGACTATCGAATCATGAAATAAAAAAAAAGATCGATTGGAGACCCTTAACGGAAAATATCGTTTTTGGTAAAGCATTTCTAAGCTGGTCTAGCATTTAACCAGGCACGTAGCTGGGCGGAATTTTCGGAGGTAGTCAGGGTCAGGTCATGTTTTTTGCTTACTAACAGGCAGAATGTCGTGCCGGTTTCAGGCGGCTTTCTAAGGGCTTTCGGAATGGGGGGAGTCAGCGCAGGTTACCCCAAAAATGTCACACTTTTGAAACGTTATTTCTTGAGTAACTGTAGGTAAAAGTGGCCAAATTTTTCTGTTGTGTTAAAATGTTCATTTCCCTTAGCTAAGCCAATACAGGACGGTTTTCGGTGGCAAGCAGTACTCAGCGACGTAAAAGGCGCGGTGTAAATTTCTTAGCTGCACCACTGTCATTGTATTGCCTTCAATAGTGCAGCTACCGGGAGTGCGGTTTTTTCTTACCTGCATTGTCAAATCTCACAAATTTGTCTGTCCCTCGGTTGTTTGCAAAGTAATGCATGTTGAACGCTAGTGCTTTAGTTCCATTACTCGTGGAACTCCGATCCGTTCCGGCTGTACCCACGCAACGACGGACTCATTTCACCCGCGCTCTCAAAAAAATCTGTTTGAATTTAGAATATTTGAGATTCTCGCCGCACTGATGAAGCAAGTGTTGAGAAGTACGGACTTGTCATGCTTTCTTTAAAAAGGAGAACATCAAGAGATGCATTCTTAAAAAAGGATGCATGTGTGATGCACTCCACTAAAAAGAACGCATCACGTGATGCATTCCTTTTTTTGAAACGCGAGCTTGCCAAGGCGTGCGAATAGGACGTTTCCGAAGTCAATGCGCAGGGCAAACTTAATCCACTGATAAAACAAGTGTTGAGAAGGACGCACTTGTCATGCGTTCTTTAAAAAGGAGAACATCAGAAGATGCATTCTAAAACAGGATGCATGTGTGATGCACTCCACTGAAAAGAACGCATCACGTGATACATTCCTTCTTTTTGAAACGCGAGCTTGTCGAGCGAAGACGACATTCCCGGAGCCAATGCGCAGGGCAAACTTAATCGTCTTGCATCGGAATAACGGAAAGTCGGAGAGCTTCGCGAGTGGTATATTTGGATTCCTCGACATTTTTCGTTGAGTTTAGACCCCGCATTTGTAGAAAAATATTTACATTTCGAGTATATTTTTTGATTTGTAAATTGCAACGGCCAAATTTCTTCCTAGGGGGAAGCCAAGGCAGCTCACTGTAAAAAATAAGTACGGAAAGTACAGCAAACTTTTATAACGGAGGTCTGGTTTTAAAGCGTGCTCCCGACATCTTGGGTACGGAGAAAAACTTCTGTTGGTTTCCGCGGGTCCTTCGCACGCCTAGAACGGAGGCTTCCGTAGTTTACCCCACAGTATAATATGGGATCAGGTACGGAACTTGATCGGCCCCAGAAACGGAACGCGTGGTACGGGGAGAATTAGCAGTACACACTAAATGGCATGGGACTGTTTTTTGGTCCCATTATTATGAGGCAATTTAATTGTAACGTACATGGTACAATTTTGTCACATGGCACTGGTCACAATCTTCGTCTTGTCCCTAATTATCAGACAATCTGATGGGACTCCGGGCAACCGTGGATGTACAGGGTGTATATTCACACTTTGTCAATAATTTGGGGGTAGGTAGGGCATCCCTAGGGGATCATTTTTCACCAATGAACTAGTGGGCGCAAACGTCTAGGTACGGAGAAAATTGATTTTTTGTAATTGGCTTTGGCGCCTGCGAGTTAGGCAACCCAGTACGCGCGCCCGTGCAGGGGGCTGCCTACCCCACCGGCGCGGTCGCCGCCGGAGCGCGCCGCACGCTCAGCAGACGACACCGTGCTGTCCGCTTGCGCTGCCTTCGCTGGTAGCAGACGACACCCCCGCTCCCTTGCTACGGTGACAGCTGGGCGGCACTTGCCGGCGTCGGTCATCGACACAAATCAAAACACTTCGCAAGAGACAGCATGGAACCATGGACCGGTTTACAAATGAGGAACTGGCGGACATGCACCTCGCGTACGGTGCTGCGGGCGGCAGCAACACCAGGGCCCTCCGGTTGTACGCACAGGAGCATCCGGGAAGGGCGCAACCGGATCGCCGTTTGTTCGGGAAAATTCACAGCAACCTGCGGGAGTCAGGGAACTTGCGCGTGAGTGTTGTTTCTTGTTGTTTTTGTTGTCGTTTTTGTTGTCGTTTTAGTTGTTGTTTTAGTTGTTGTTTTTGTTGTCGTTGTTCCGATCACTGCGCGCGCTACAGGGAGACGGTTTGTTGATGCAGGGAGCAAGGCGTGATCCCCCTCGTGCTCGCCCTGTCCGTGACAACGTCGAGCTGCAGGTTCTTGCCCAGGTCGACGACAACCCGCACACCAGCACGCGGAAGATCGCGGCAAACGTCGGCTGTTCCCATGGGACTGTAATGCATGTGCTCAAGGAGCAGCTCCTCCACCCCTTTAAGTTGGTCCAGGTGCAGGACCTTGGTCCAGACGATTTTCCCCTCCGTCTGCAGTACTGCCAGTGGATGCGGGATGGGGTCGGTGAAGTTCCTCGCTTCCTAGGTCTCGTCGCGAGCACCGACGAGAAGGGCTTCAGCAGGGAGGGGACCTTCAACGCCCACAACAACCACTACTGGGCCGAGGAAAACCCCCACGCCATGCACACCCGTGGCTACCAGCGAAAGTTCCGGGTCAACGTGTGGGCGGTCATTGTAGGCAACCACCTCCTGGGTCCCGTCATCCTTCCAGGCAACTTGAACGGGCCCATGTACCTGGAGTTCCTGCAAACGACCTTGGAGGACATGCTGGAGGAGGTCCTGCCAATGGACCTCTGGAGGGACATGTGGTTCCAGCAGGACGGCTGCCCTGCTCATTGGGCCCTCGCCGTACGGGCGTATCTGGACGCCAGATTTCCAGGTCGGTGGATCGGACGAGGAGGTCCTGTGGCGTGGCCGCCGCGGTCGCCAGACCTCACACGGCCTTCTTCCTGTGGGGGGCCATGGAGGAGCTGGTGTACGCCAGCCCCGTGGAGAGTGAGGAGGACCTCATGGCCCGGATCATCCTAGCCGGCGAGGAGATCCGCCACAATCCTGGTGTGTTCGAACGCATCAGGGAGAACTGGCAGAAACGCATCGACAAGTGTTTCGAGCAGGCTGGTGGACATTTTGAGAACCTGTTGTAGTTTTTTTCAGTTGTTACAGTTTTTGTTTTGTTTATTCTTGCATCTCTTTTGTCAATTAGTTGACCGCGCCCTGTTTTTTTTCGGTTTATTCATTAATTTTATTTTGTTGACTGTGGACCGCCGTTTTTTAACGGCTACGTTTTGTTCTTTAGTGCAGTTCCCCTCTGTATGGCAATTAAAGGTTAACAATGGCAGGCCGTGTTCGATTTCGAAACAACACCCAACACACGACGTTGGGCGAAGCCCTTCTGGACAACACGGTGTCGTCTGCTGAGCGTGCGGCGCGCTCCGGCGGCGACCGCGCCGGTGGGGTAGGCAGCCCGCTGCACGGGCGCGCGTACTGGGTTGCCTAACTCGCAGGCGCCAAAGCCAATAACAAAAAATCAATTATCTCCGTACCTAGACGTTTGCGCCCACTGGTTCATTGGTGAAAAATGATCCCCTAGGGATGCCCTACCTACCCCCAAATTATTGACAAAGTGTGAATATACACCCTGTATATTAGACATGCAATTGTCAGCGAACATCGGACGACTAAAGAAAGACCGGGAAGAACGCCTGCGAACTCGGGGGTAGGCCAACCCGCACGGCACGAGTGCATGTAGGAGTACATATTGCCTACCCGCTAGGCACCATGATTGACCAGAACAGCAGGGAAGGTGCGCACTCAGGAGAGGAGGGAAGAAGTCTTACTAAATATAGATATTATTTTATTGCCGCAGTCTTAAATTTAAGATAACCATTCAAAGCATCCGTGCTTTTTAGGCACGAAGTGAAACGGAGTTGCCTTATAGTCTGACCCGATTGGACTTTTTTTTTTCTTTTAAGCATTGCCCTTATGGCCCTCTATAAGAATTTTCTGAAACTGTGCACGTGGACGCAGGATACTTTTGCTGGGCACGCTGACGTGTTTTTACACTTTGAAAAAGCTTCCAAGTGGCCGAAAAATCGATTTAAAAGTCAGCTATCTCACTTCTTCTTATGGCGAAAGAAAGGGACACAACTATACGCGCATCTATGGTCCACAGGGCCAATAGCTGTAGATCGATAACGAGGCAAAAAATCAAAAATCTGTCTAACAGAAATATCGAGGGTGACTGGGCAAGTACAGCAAACCAACTTTTATACTTATAAAATGTAACAGTTAGCGTAAAAACGCATTTGAAATTCAGCTATCTCACTCCATCCAATGGCAAAAGAAAGGGACAGAGCTCCACCCGCTCGGCTCGTCAGCTGGCTGCATCCGCTATTCCATCCTTTTCTAGACCACCACCAAATCTTCCGTCCTTCTTTTTTGTTGCGCAGCCCTTGCCGGGTACCCATTGTCGATGTGCCGAGCCGAGCCGGGGCCTGGCCGAGCCACGGCTACGAGAGCGGCGACTCAAGGCAGGCGGACCGTTTCGGTGGGACCCTACCCCTCCCCTCTACCCTAGAGTATGCACAACTAGCCAAGGGACCCGAGACTCAGAGCGGGGCGTGCATTGTCAGGCCGCCAGGCCAAGCCGGGCGGGGACAACACCTTGCAGGCCAGGGGTGGGCGGCCCGCGTATGAGAATAAAACGGTGCACTGACCGTTACTGTAAAACTGTAATTTTAAAACTGCCCCGTTCCATTACAAAACTGATTCAAACCTTCAAATATCCTTCAATTTTAAAAACCAAAATTAAATAAACTCATAAAACTTAAATAGGCGGTAACGTAACCAACCCAAACCCGTGCGAAACCCCGGGCCTGCCAGTGTCTCACGGAGTGAGACAGTATCTACAAATTTACAAAATGCCTAATCATGTGCAAAACTTCGGGCCTACCAGTGTCCCACTTAGTGGGACAGTATTTTTTCGATTTCTGCGGTGCTAGATGGGTTTCGTAAAGGGGTAACCATTTCAATTAACAATATTTACATTGTGCCATAAAGTTATACAAAATTGTCTCATATAAAAGATACTAAATTGTAACATGAGTAGTTTTGACAATTAGTACCACGTTCATGGGACAGTTTGTAACATGAGATGTTTTGCGCAGAATCTCAACATGTCATGGGACAAACTTGTAGCAGTCTATGGGACAAAAAAGTCTCATGCCGTTTAGTGTGTACGGAGAAATCAGGTACGGAGACACTGCTCCGCGCAGCTGCGTGCGTATTTTTTAGTGAGGGGCCAGTGGCGGCTCTGGAACCGCCAATCCGTGAATGCACTTGACATGCGTTCCTTAAAAAAGGGATGCATGACATGATGCATTCATTTTGACTCCAAAAGAGGATGCATCAACACATGCGCTCATCTCAACACTTGTTTTATCAGTGTCGTCTTGCATCGGAATTACGGAAAGTCGGAGAGCTTTGCGAGTGGTCAATTTGGATACCTCGACATTTTGTCACCAGCCAGGCGGTTGGCGATGGCTGACCTTACGGCAGACGAGAGTTGGGATGCACAGTGCCGATTGGGCACGCGTTTCGTTGAGTTTGAACACCAAATTAACAAATTTTAACATTTCGAGTATATTCTTTGATTTGTAGATTGCAGCGGCCAAATTTCTCGGGTAACGGAGGGGTTCATGGAAGGCGCCAGTGGCGGCGCTGGGGCCGCAAACTCGTGAATGCATTTGATATGCGTACCTTAAAAAGGTATGCATGTCACGATGCACTCATTTTGACTCCAAAACAGGCTGCATCAACACATGCGTACTGTACATCTCAACACTTGTTCTATCAGTGGTCAGTTTCTTGAATCAAGCTTGCGCATTTAGAACAATGCTAGAATCAAGCATCGAGCTAAATGCGTAAGCTTGATTCAAGAACCTGACTGCGAGTCTCAAATATGCTAATTCAAACAGATTTTTTGAGGGCGCGGTGAACGTATGCAACTCAGCCGCACCGGATTGAAACGACGAAATTCTCGCGCGCAGGCCTATACCTACGCATCTCTGTGGTTCATCTTAGAAACCACGTATGTGCATATTTTGCGATTTAACTGATTGCGCGGTAAATGTAAACGAAACGCTAAGATTTCTAACGAGCTAAATACCTTGAAACTGCTCGCAAAATATGTACATACGCGGTTTCTAAGTCGATCCTCAGAGATGCGCAATTTTCAACGGCGCCTGCGGAGTTGCGTAGGTTCGGGTCCGCGCTGCTGTGTTCGCCGGACACCTGTATACAGTTACAGTATACAGTTTTAAATGAGTCCATCGTAGATGCGTAGGTACAATGTTCAGACGCAACATTGTCGAAAATGTTAATAAGCAAAGTTTAAATTTTCTCTTTTCCCTGCACTGACCCAACATGTATTGTAGGACTTTGCTTTCTGGGGGAGATATGCTACGTTTACTGCCTACATTCAGGCGTTCGTTAAGCGTGATACCTAACCCGGTCCTGGCTACGCCCCTGACTGTTACTGTCGTGATAACATGGTCATCAGTGTGTGTACACGACAGCAGGCGTCACCTCGGCGACGGCCAGGTCGGCCACGTCCTGGCGGAGGTCGTCCGCCATCGCGGCCAGCAGCGCCATGGGGAGCAGCAGCCAGGCGGTGAGCAGGCCGCTCTGCGTCAGTGTCCAGGTGGTGTTGACTGAGCTCAGGTACTTCCCGCGGACGTACAACTTGGAGAACACGGCACCCGCGCGGACGGCGCTGAGGGCGACGACGAGGACCGCGCCGTCGCCACCCCGGGTGGTGCACAGGAGGCCCCGCCAGCGCCGCCCCGACACGGGGTGCCGGCCGCAGTAAGCGCGCACGCACCGCGCCGTGGCGCACGCCCGGCCGCGGCCCCGCATCGCCACCCCGCAGTCCGCGACCACTGTAGACGACGCCACGAGGTGCGCGAGGGTGCTGCCGAGGAACGTGTGCGGTGGTGAGGCGGGTGGGTCACTCCAGCGGGTGGAAACGGCAGTGCACGGCCGGGGTACAGGGCTCGGCCCCGTGACGTCACCTGTTTACCCCCTCCCCTCGGAACGACCACCGCAACAACAGTCAACTTCGCTTCACTCCAACCTGGCCGTTTAAAGTAACTCATCAGATATGTACCCCATAGGCGTGAAAATTAAAAAATACAGGTGCTAACCTATGTTCTAGTCACGTTTTTGACCACTTGAGATTCTTTAAAACATTTAAAAGCCGAAAACAAGTGGCCGCTGCGGGCCTCGGATCCCTCGGCCCGTCGCACTCACTTTTGGGGGACCGCCAAACGAGACGTACGCAATGTTTACGTCGCCAACTTACCGACCACATCTCAGCTAAAAGGTCCATGGGTGCAGTGGCAGACTCAGTTTTCCCAATATCGCCCACAATAACTGTAAAGAAAATATTCCGTTCGGGGCTGCATTCGCAGGCGAGGTCCCGGCTGGCATCGTCTGCTCCGGCCAGCTCTCTAGGAGAAATCGCGGGAGCGGCGGCGCTGTAAACAGCGCGCGTGTCTCCCTGTCGACAACAGAGACGCCGCCGCCGACGCCACTGCACCCAAGGACCTTTTAGCTGAGATGTGGTCGGTAAGTTGGCGACGGAAACATTGCGTACGTCTCGTTTGGCGGTCCCCCAAATAGGGATGCATATGGAAACAAAATTATCGATAGTGCATATCGCGATAGTATCGGAAGCCTCCGATATACACTATCGATATTATCGGGAAAAAATATCGATAGGTCCGATATATTGATAGTTTTTTCATAAAAAGGCTGAAATGGGAGGAAACAGTACAGATAGTGTATTAACGAGTTAAGGGAAGGCGAAATTCGAAAAAGTGCTGTTTATTGAAGCACAAAACCTCAAGAGTACCAGATTGGACTGGAATTAGAGATTAAAGGAACAAATCACAATCGAATGAGAAACTAGATAATTATCACAAAAAATTATGAAAGTGTAAGATAGGAACATTAAATAAAGTACAAAGTAGATAATTATCACAAAATACATAAGTCTAAAGTCAGTATGAACACAAATTCAATAAATAAATAGACAATTATCACAAGAAAAACTTATGTCTTAAATTGCGATGTACTGTATACTAATTGAAGGAGTAATAGATAATTGTCAAACACAAAACTAAAACCTGTACCAAATTGAATCACTGAGTTTCATTAGGAACACTTTTTGTTTTAAATGTTCCGGTGTTAAGCGATTGCCGTCATCAGTCATGACGCGCCCCGCATCAGAAAAACTACGTTCTGAAGGAACGGATGTTGCGAGGACGGGAAGGTACCGGTGAGCTAATTTGTAGAGGTGGCGGTACTCAAGTTTGATTCCCTCCCAGACCTCCAGCGGGTTGCTCTTCCGGGGCGCAGGTGGACGGCCAAGGTATGCGCGGAGTTCGGTGCGGGCCTTCCCTGCGGGATCATCTGAGGCCGTGGCGACGAAGGCCGAAGCGACCATCTCGTCATGGATGCCCCACAGCCCCCCAGCGTCGTCCCCATCCTGAAACAAAGATTGGGATTGGTGCGGGGCGCGATAACAAGCGACTTGCGCCCGTCCCGGTCACACAAACCTGAGGCGCAGCTGATTCAGGTGCGGCGGCGGCGCTGGCGGCAGCCTCAGCAGCGCGCGTCTCCTCGCGTATGTCCTTTTTCAGCGTATCCTCAATGAGGTTTCTGGCGCGAGCGACGGCGCCTATGTTCTTGAAATAGACTAGCATGAAGCGGGGATCCAAAATTGTAGCGATCGCCAGGGGCATTACTCCCTCGATGTTCTGGAAACGGCGATCAAATTCGGAGAACACAAAGTTCTTGATACGCAGCGCCAGGTCATTGTTGGGGGGTAGTTCCACTATCTCCAGGGCCTGTAACATAATTTACAGCACTGTAGTGAAAATAACGATAACTTGCATTTTTACTTCGATTGTCACTCTCGTACAAATTGTTACCTTTCTAAGCATGGTCACAATGGGTATGACCTTGCTTGCCGTTGTGCTTTTCTCAGCACCCATCTCTGTGGTAGCTTCATGGAAGGGCTTAAGCAAGTCCCTTATGAACCTAAGGGTGGCCAGCTCAGCGGCCGTAAGGACAGCGAGTTCAGGGAACTTGAGGGAAGCCACGGCGAGGGTATCTTGCATTTCAATGTGTCTGTCGCTCATTACGAAAGTTGAGCCCCACCGCGTAGGCACGTCGATAACGAGGCGCAGTGCGGTGCCGACCGTCTTGCCCTTCTCCTCAATCTGGATTCGCTTGATCTCATTGGCGAAGTTGTAGCTGGTGTGTGATAAGGTCACTACAGACTTGACTTTGGCCATGAGCTCAGGCACGCCCGGAACGTTTACCACGTTCTGGTTGTTCTGCCTTCTGTGTCCAAGGACCGCCTTCGGAATCAGGTTGAGAGTGTGATCAAAACATGGCAGGTGCTTATCTTGACCGAAAAGCCACTTCACTGTAGCCACCATATTCTCAGCGTTGTTCGTAACTACCATGCTCACTCTGTCCAGCGTAATGCCCCAGTCCAGCAGAACTTCCTCCATCTGCCCCCCCAAGTACTCCGCGGTGTGATTACTTTTCAGGAGCTTCAGCCCAAGAGCCACGGTCTCCATCTCTGTGCCCAGGCGGAAGTGGACCGTGACGCCGAGGAAGCTCGAAGTTGAGTGGGACTCGGTCCAGGCGTCAGCTGTCAGGCACACGGAGTCCAACTGGGAGAGGGCATCCCGCACCAGTTGGGCGCTGGACGCGAACTTGGCCTCCATCATGGTGGTCAGTCTGTTTCTCTTTGGCGGCGCCCACAGCGGAACAGCTTTTTTTCAGAATGCAAGACAACCGCCCTTGTCACCCGACGAGAGCGGCATGTTGTCCTTAATGACCATAGACATGAAGGCATCATCCAGCTCCCGGGCACGCTGGCCGCCCGCTGAAATTAAAAACAGACAAAAATTGTAATAAACGCAGAAATGCGCCCCGACGCGGGACGCGGGTCCAGGGGACGGTAAGGGGCTCGGGGAACGGGCCCCCGCCACCTGTTTTCAAGGCGACCGGCGCCCTTGCACCCGCGCCTGTAAGCGCCTCTCCTTTAGGCAACCAAATCGACAAAGACGCCAGACGAGTGGCCCATTGCGCCTGCGCCCTGAGGAGAGAAGTTTAAAACGCAAGGAAAACGAACTTACGTGCAAACGAACCAGCTCGATTCAAGGAGTCCTCCAAAGTCTGCTGTTTGGGAGGAGGAACACTGCCATCAAATGATTTGCTCTTCCTTTTCCCAAGGTCCAGCGGAGACGCCCGTGGTGGAGTGGGAGGCACAGGGCTTCTCGTTCCATTGTTGTTTCTGTCAGCCTAGACGGCAAACGTGATTTGTACAGGTTAGGTTTACTGCCAGTACGCGAGTTTTGAAAAGAAATCAGAACCAACAATTAAGCTCACCTGAACTTCGCCCGGATCGTCCACATCCTCGTCTGAATTAGCACCTTCTGCTGTCCTGGAACTGCCACTGTCGATACTAGCCTTTGTGATTTTGTGTATCTTTAAATGGATCCACAAGTCGGTAGTATTCCCAGATGTTTTAATGAGAGCGGCACATATGTTGCACTTTGCACCGTGCTTTTCTATTTTGGTAAAGTGCCGCCAAGCCGGGCTCTTTAAAGGAGCCATACTTCTCGGTTGTTTATTTAAATATACAAAGCATTGTGGCGGCGGAGCAGCAGCAGCAGTGCTTGCAACCGTCTCGCTCACTCAGATCTTCGTTAAAGTCCTGTAGTAAATCATCCTCGAATAAATACACGCATCAGTGTTGCCCCAGGTTCGAATAAACGCGTAACAAACATTGCACTTATCGCCTGTCTTACTTACTATTGTGAGGTGACGACAAACGAAACTTTTGGACAGGGCAAAACTGATAAACAAAACACTGCCGATCTGTACACACGACGCTAGCGCCATGCTGAGGCGGAGGCGACAAGCTCCGTTTCAAACGTCCCACACTGTCTGCAGCGGCAGCAGTCCTTTCAGTTCGTTTCCGAAGCCGCTGGTGTCCAGGCCGCACGCCAAGGCCATTGCGCTACATTATCCGTGTCCAAAACTACCATAATTACCAAGTTGTTCCCCCTTAATCCCTTCCGATATGTCGACCAAAATATATCGATATATCGGATTATCGACTGTATTCTATATCGATAGTGTACTATCGATATATCGGATCAAATTATCGATAGTTCGATATTATCGTATCGTATCGGGCATCCCTACCCCCAAAAATGAGTTCGACGGGCCGATGGATCCGAGGCCCGCAGCGGCCACTTGTTTTCGGCTTTCAAATGTTTTAAAGAATCCCAAGCGGTCAAAAACGTGACTAGAACATAGGTTAGCACCTGTATTTTTTAATTTTCACGCCTATGGAGTACATATCTGATGAGTTACTTTAAACGGCCGGGTTGGAGTGAAGAGAAGTTGAGTGTTGTTGCGGTGGTCGGTCCGAGGGGAGGGGGTAAACAGGTGACGTCACGGGGGGGCGAGCCCTGCACCCCGGCCGTGCAATGCCGTTTCCACCCGCTGGTCACTCCATCCCGCATCACCACAAGGTCCATAATCTAGTCACAAAATCGGCTGAAAGTGGGGACCCCAACTCAAAGAAGTTTGGGAAACCATTTGTTCAGATTTGTTAAAACTGCAACATTGAACGCATGAAATTGGCGGCTGAAATACTAACTCTGAAACGATTAGTCGTATCAGCCTCATTCAAGCCTTTTCTTAGCAGATGATTGTTTGAGCCTCTAAAACAAAATTTTTTTGAAATAAAATTCGAAGCCATATTAGTCGACATCGGAACCACCACTATGGGTCTCCAGAACTGGATTCCGACAATGTAGGCAACTTCGTATAAAGTGGTTGTTGTTTCGAGTGACTTTGTTCAACCTGGCGCTCTTGAAAGGCTTTTAAATGGAATAAAGTTTTGTTAAAATTAGATTCGTGGTGTTTTTTTTTTAGTTATTCGCTTCAGTAACGGCAATATTTTAGCAACAAGATGCTGAATATTCAAATCCATGTTGGCAGTTCGTTTCGTTCGTTCGCTAACGTAGCAGGCGAATGATGTTGCGGGAAAATTCGTTTTGTATTACGCTGTTTAATCATTACATGAAAAAAATAAACAAGGTAGGCCTACGCCAGACCGCGTCGTGGCGTAACAGACTTCGCTCATTGCGAATCACTGTTCCGCCACTCCACGCCCGGCGCACGCGTACCTTTGCCTGCCGGCGGCTATTTTCTGACGAGCAAGGCCCTGCGGGGCCAGTCAATAGGACGCCCTGCGGGCGTCACTCTTTCCGCATGGTCTCAGCTACGCTCATGTCCTGGCAGCCGGACGTATCTTACACTGCCTTTTCGTTGTCAACGCCGCTCAGTCCTAACCTACCCTTACCTACCTGAGCCTAACTTATCCAGGCCTCCACTAACCTAACCGAGCGTAACCCACTCGAGTCACTGATCCGCCCCTCCCTGACAGGCGCATGGCGTATATACTGACCCCACCCAAGCGGTGGATTTTAAATTTTAGACCACTTGTGAAAATTAACTTAGAAACCGCTTAGGATGCGGTGCCCCCGAGGGCAGGTTGACTCTGGTATCGTGCGGACAGACAAACAGACAAATTTTTGACCCAGTCGGTCCAGGGCTTCGCTATCGCTCAGCCAATAATGCCGCGAGCGAAAAGCGCTGTGGCTCCGATATCTGTATACTACCAAAACATAACTTAATTTTTTACGATTCACTCCCAAAGTCTGTCACGCATCAGCCAATCCGTGGTTCTTTTTTTATCTGGAAGGGCAGTTCCAAAGTGCTTTACTATGGTCCAGGGAATCGCCCTACTCATTGCAGTTGCGATGACAGTACGTGTGCCAACGCACTGAACTCTAAGTGGGGGGGAGGGGCACCCTGAACCAGTGGCGTAGGAAGGAGGGGGTTTTGGGGGTTAACCCCCCCCCCCCCCCCCCCCCCGTCACCGGAGACCGGGCTAGGCAACCCGCTTAACAAACGCCTGGGTGTAGGCAAAATGCGCGACATATCCCCCCCCCCCCAAAATCAGAGACTTCCTACGCCACTGCCCTGAACGTGCAGGGCACCTGAACAAGATGACCCGGTTGGCAGTCAGCAGCTGCCACTCCGAACCCCACTGCAGGCCGACAGTGAGCGCCAGCGTGCAGGCGGGTCTCCACAGCGGCAGCGGCGTCAGGTGCGGCGAGGGGGCGGCCCAGCGGCCCCAGCCGCACACGGGAAGGACCCCCACGACGGCGGCCGCCTGGACCAGGGCCCACCAGAGGGCCAGCGTCAGGCGCCGGAACATGCCGCCCGCGCAGAGCACTGCAGACCGGCGGACAGTCATTTAGGGGCTGTCCGAAAATGCCAACACGCGGCCTACCACCCCAATACGGCGGTCCTTGGTCCTAATGAGGTACGAGTCAAGAACTGACTGAAAATGGAGAGTGATGATCAGTGATCAAACCATTGTGCTGAACCATTTAATCGCTGTTAAAAAAAGCAGTGAAAGAGTCATCATTCAAATTTGACCATGAAAATGACATTATTTAATTTGAGCAATGAAATGAGTATTACACAAATACGTGTATCACGCAGGCATTACGCTAGTATTACACTGAGATGAAAGTGTACTGGACCACATTTTTCAGTTTCAGCACTTTTACCACTTTTCGGCATTACATCACGCGTGATACCTGGTTCTACACGGTATTACGCAAGTGGAAACCCCTCGGGAATGAGTTAAGTTTTCGGACATGTTGAGTAACACATCGCCAGTCTTGCAAATTTTTCTGTCGGCTCCTGGCTGACGCCCGCGGGACAGATACTACCCGCCGCGGCACCCCTCATAATACCGCGGTCTTGATCCGGTCTGCACTGTGCCACAATGAGATCGAATCTAGGGTTTGAGAACTTCCCTCCTTCCTCTGCTTATCAGGACCAACGCTTGCTTTTCATTGAGCAAATTAAAATAGCGACCTTTTCATGCATTGTCAAATTTGAATGATGATATTTGAATTGCTTTTAAAACAACGGCAAGCTTTCCTCGTTCTTTCAATACTGATGCTCATCACTTATCCATTGACAGTGATTAAAGCCACGAAATCTTCCGCCGCTAATTTTTTGAGGGCTGGTGAAATTTCAATTCAATAAACAAGGCAGTTTGATCCAGTGGGACGTCATGCCAACCAGATTCGCCCCCACTGCAAAGAAAAAGTAATGGAATCGAAGGGTATCGTAGTAACTCGAAGGTGGTCATTCGAAGGTATTCGGGCTAGCGCTGAGAATAACCTTGGAATCAAAGGATGTTCGACCCCACCCGAGCGGGAGCGGGGTTGACCCTTCGAATCAAAGGGCACGATATGCGGTGTATGATGTGTCACGAGCATTTGATATGGTCGCATCAGCGAAAGCCAAGCTTAGCGATTTTTTTAGTCGGCTCGTGTGTGACGCCCGCGGCGGAGACACGCCGCTGTGGTACCCCTCATAATACCGCATGCCGGATGCCCTGTGATTGGAAGGGTCAGCCCCGTTCCCGCTCGTGTGGGGCCGAGCACCTTTTCGAGCTTAAAGCCCCGAGTACCTCCGAGTGGCCATCGACATCCCTCTGCGTTCCTGAGGTACCCCTCGATTCCACGACAATTTTTTTCCGTGCCATTTCCTCTGGCTCTATCGGGCGCCTGACACATAGGCAAGTGCACGCATGACCGTATTGCGGGCTGGCCTATCTCCACCTTCGCAGGCACTGTGGCAAACATTGCCAGTGCGACCAGCTTTTATGTTAAGTTTTTTAAGTTTGTACCCTTCGCTCGCCACGTTACACGCAACGCACCCTGGCGTACCCCCACCCCTATCGTTTAGCGCGTTCCCGGCCTCCTGGCCTTGTGCCCTAGCGCCAAACATTTCTCTAAGTGATAAAGACCCGTCATGGGTTGTGCTGGTGTGCTGACCTCTCGATGGCACGTCGATTACCAATGTTGGCCATGGCGTCGCATGGCACAGCTAGGTAAAGTCGCTTCCATGACGGATTGTCACGTCAGCCCTCTAAAAACTTACTATCTTCGCATTGGAAGACAAACATCTTCTCGTATGCGGGTCGCTGCCGTGACTCGCTGGGAGTCCTGGGGCAAGCCTTTCAGCTGCCGGGAGACGTCACAACAACTTTTTCTTTTAACTGGTCTAAAAATTATACGCGGCAGTATGAGAACTGTGCGCTATTTATTAAAATAACAGTTAACCACAGGATGTTAAAATTAACTCTACCGCCATTTATCATACCGCAACTGTGTCAGACGCAGTACAACAGTTACATTTGTTTTAGGAGGCCAATATACAGCGTTGGCTTGGCATTTTAAATAATTTTCTGAAATACTGTGCGTCTGTAGGCTTCGTAAAGCACGCGACTGGCCCCTCGGGGCGACTGCTTCGCGAACAACCGCATTCAGTCCCCGCAGCGTTGCTGTCTCAGAAGTACGCACCCAACGCAGGCACCAGCACTTATCAGATTAAGCTATGCACACAACGGTTAGCCCCAAACAGGCAAGAGGAAGAGGGGGGGGGGGGATCGATTTGATTGGAGGCCCCAACATACTCTGCCAACCAATGTTGCTTACTACAACACGACAGCCGTTTGTAGATTTGCCCTGTCCTTGCAGCGCGATCAAACAAGAAACAATGCGGGAACCAAAATGACCCAATGCGAATCCTCAGATTAGGTCTTATAATTGCTGAAGCAAAGCGAGGCGCTCTGGCAGCATTGGCTTATCTACTTCACATTCTTTCACGCTTTCAGCCCCAACCAGTGTGTCACCTAGGTAGCAAGTGCTAATGTTGGCGTATTTGGCTTCGCCAGGGTGAACAAAGTGGCCCGTCCCTCCGTCGAAAATCGGTACCGCGTTTCCGCTCCTCCACACTCCACGCGTACTTCGGGTCGACAGGGGGACTTGGCCTGCCGGCGGCTTTTGCGGATGCCTCCGCCCAATAGACGATTTCGTTGTGACCGCTGACGTCACGGAATCCGGTGCAAGATAAAAGTAAGAAGAAGCGCACTGCGCATGCGCCGCTGGGTTCTTTTGTCGGACCTTGTTTGTGCGCCCTTTTCTTTCTTTCAGCTTCTTACCGGATTCAGTGACGTCAGCAGCCATGCCGAAATCGTCTATTAAGGGCAATATAGGCCGCACTTACGGTCTGAGGAACCGGCAGGTTCTCAGTTCCGATAGACTCTTTTTCGCCCTCCCCGACTCGTTTCCCTATATATACGGACAGGATCCGGCTGTCTTATGTCGACTGCACCGTCAGTATTGAATTCTTTGTCCCTTCTTGGCGACTCCATTTGCAACAAGACGTCGCGGCGTCCCACGCACATGCTTTCCGGGCAAATACACGGCTGGCATGGGCAATGCTTTCAAATCGAGTTGTTTGCAAAATTGGACGCAAATTAGTTTACGATATGAATAAATTAATTTGAACGACTACAGCCTGCCGAAGCTTCAATTCTACTGCACAGATGCTACCGATAGCACTCTAAACCAATTTTACGTTCACGTACGTGTTGTACTCAACTTGAGACGACTTCGCTAAATAAAGAGGGACCCTGACTTTGTTTACGACTGTCGGCATGAGTATGATGCTTCTCATTTTGTTTCGAATGTCAGCACTCATCCAGATGAGCCCACAACCTTTACTGAAGCACTGACGAGGAGCACCCAGAAAAATGAATTCTTGATTTTAGATACAAAATGCTTGATTCAATGCACATTTGACTTTGAATCAAGTCTAATTTGACCTTGTCTGGCTTCAAGTCTATCTTAGACTTGACTCGAGGGAACATTTTACTCGGTCAGAACTAAAAGTCGACCCAAAGCAAAGTTTTAGTCTTGAATCAAGTCTCATTTGACCTCTATCGAAGCTAAAGTAGACTTCATCTTTTCAAGACTACGTTTTTCTGGGTGAGCGGGTCAGCGGAATGGAAGCATGCAAGACGTCGCGGCGTCCCACGCACATGCTTTCCGGGCAAATACACGGGAGTGAGTACAGAGTCGGAGCGTGGCATCTTCATGTAGAAGATGAGGAATGAAAATGCACTTACGCAGGACAGTAGGTTTCTAGAGAAAACTTTATTGAAGTATTGTAACAAACTATCCATAACCACTTGCCATCTTCAGTCTTTTCGCGCCATTTGGCACTATGCACTGTTAAAAAAAAAGTCAGCGTATATCAGCAAGTGCTGCTAACTAATGAAAATGGCTGACCCATTCTCCTACAAAAGTGGTTAAGTCATTTTAAAATGATGAAAACCATTTGAGAATGACTTAAGTCGGCCAAAAAGTCATTTCAACACGGTTTTGTAATTTTAGAATTGCAAATCATCCATGACCTGGCCATTTCAAAACAGTTCTTATATTGTTCTCAAACCATTTCGAGAGCAGCCATTTTGAATTAATTTTTTGAACAGTGTAGGTCGTACTATGGATCTTTCAAATACCTAGCGTCCCTTTTGAGTTGGTGGGGGGGGGGGGGGACTCCACCATTCAATATGGTTGTAGAAAGTTATGTTACCACACAGGAACACGAAAGGCAAATCGTGGTCTATTTCCCATGATTATGGAAGGACTCTAACCGCTGTTAAGTGCCTTCGCTGGAAACATCCTGACAGACATCTAAATATAACCATGTAACCACCATCTAGGCGGTCTTTCTGGCGGGTCCCGTTCCACACTCGAACATTTTTACAAAAATAATTAAGTGGACATGTACAAATTTTTTGATGTCTGTTACCAAAACCTGTCCTACTTCTACATAAGGTGTCGATTCCAAGCTTCCGGATTGCCTGCTTTCACAGTTGCTCAGGAACTTTAAGAGCTATCAAATGCGTGGAATACGACATTAGCCCCTGTGATTATCATATTTGCATCGATAATTTAATTCACGGTATGAAGCGCGTGAGCAACGTACTTGATGAAATGAATGTCAATTCGTGACCACGCACTGGTCGATGAACGGTGCATGACAGCCTACTTCATGGCACGTGGACGTGAAGCTTTAGTTATGGAATTGGTCCACGTATCTGACTTTGAAGAGAACATGACTTGGAAAATGAACAGTGCGAGAGTAAAATTGATTCAACTGGGGATGGTAATCACAAGAAAAGAGTATCGTAAGGAACTTTTCCAAAGATACGATTACTAATTACGAGGAATGCTGCGCCAAATGCATCTTGAATAGCCGGTTTTAGTTCCTGAAGGATCTCGCTCCAGTTCTCGTTGAGGAATATGTTCATTTGCGCACCTGCACAAACAAAGAAACGTCACCATACACGAAATTACGATTGCTTAGCGTTAAATTAAAATAAATTGAAACAAGGTAGGCGTACGCCGGACCGCGTCGTGGTGTAACAGGCTTCGCTCATTGAGAATCACTGCTCCGCCACTGGCGCACGCATACCTTGGCCTGCCGCTGCCGGCGGCTGTCACCTGACGAGTAGGACCCTGCGGGCGTCACTCCCTGGCTTCCGAACGTACCTTTCGCTATCAGTGCTGCTCAGCTAGTCTCAACCTACCCTTACCTACCTGCGCCTGACCTACCGAGGCCTCAGATAACCTAACCTAACCGAGCGTAACCCACTCGAGTCACTGATCCGCCCCTCTCCGACAGGCGCATGGCGATTACATACACACACATAACCCCACCCAAGCGGCGGATTTAAATTTTAGCCCACTTGTGAGAACTACCTAAGAAACCGCTTGGGCTGCGGTGCCCCTGAGGGAAGGTTGACTCTAGCATAATGCAAGACAGATGTGGTCCTCATTCGAACTTTCTACGTCTAACCTTTCTCAAATAATCGCGCGGACAGATAGGAAAAACATTTTTGGCCTAGTCGGGTAAGGGCTTCGCTATCGCTCAGCCAACGAATAAGCAGTGGCATGAGCGCCCCCTCTCGCTCTCTCACTCAAAATTTTTTTTTAAAAAAATTGGCCTTTTTAGTTAAGTATAACCATGCATGGACTATGGTCTGCAGACCTAGGTGTTAATCTTAACAAGCTGGCCTCGATCCCGTCCCGACAGGGAGACCTAATGGACCTCGTAAAAATTGAACCGCTAAATAAGATATCCAGTGTAGTTCGAGATTTTTCACCCAACAAGGAACGCGACAACGAGCGAAAAGAGCGGTGGAAAATAACACGTCCACTAGCAGCCTATACTTACTAAGCTCTTTGTTGCCGTTGAAGAGATTTTCGAACTGCAGCCTAAGCCGAGTAGTTTCAAATACAAACTTGAAATCCTTGACTTCAGCGTAGACAAGGCCGTCCTTCGTAACCGGTTTGCCGATAATGTCAACTTCGACTGTAGAGTTTTCTGTAACGAGGCAGGACAAACGTCACTCAAATTACCTTTCTTGTGGCACGTCACGATGTCACTTGTTTCAAGAAATTGAATTTTTTTCACACGCTCAACGATACACATTTTAAAGTTAATTTGCCTAACAAAGTTACATTTAAAGATCCAATTATAAATCTTGCCCATGAAATTGTGATGTAATTTTTTCAGTTCAGGGGTGGTGTAACGGCACAATTTGAGCATGAATGGGCTAATCCTGGGTTAAGATGAAATTCGAACATCAAAAAAATGTTCAAACCCAGTCAATAAATGCAGGCAAAACGTGGTAAGGGGCCGTTCGAAAATGACGTCACACTGTTTTGCCCGATTTTGTGCCCCCCTGTCACCCCATGTCACAGCTCGTCACAAATGCCAAAGTACCCCCCCCCCCCCCTTGTGACGTCACATTTCCCCATATCCGCCCTGAAGAATCTATTTTGCATGCTTTTTTGCATATTAGTGTTTATATTTGCCCTGGATGTGTGTTTTCAGCAAAAGTGTACTTCTGAACTGTAAAACTTCACGCCGCCAGAGCGCGCGGAGCGCAACGCGCATGGCGCGCTGTTTCGAAAATTTGATTCTTGGTTGGAAAGCGGTCGAACAGAAGAGTGTGACGCCACAAAACCAACCCCCCCCCCCCTGTCACAGCTGGTCACACTTTTGCACCCCCTCCCCTCCCCCCCTACCGTGTGATCTCATTTTCGAACGGCCCCTAAGCCGTAAAGTGCACCGACATTTTCCTGTGCGTGGCCACCTTCATTACCCGAACCTACCTATTTGAAGATCACATTTCCCCTCTCCACGGATGGGCAACACCAGCACTTTCCCGTTAATTTTGTAATTCCCCTTCAGAGAGACGCCTGCTGGGAAAAGGACAGATACCTTGTATCTAAAGTTGCTCACGTCAGCCCTGAAATCAGAAACCAGAGTGTAAGTAATCCATCAAGGCTTTTTCTTATTCTTACTAGCCTGTCCTGACGCGCTTCGGTAGAAAAGAACAGGAGCCTTGCTTGGGGCGGACGTGTGTGCGCTGACTTACCGTAGAGAAAGTTCAAATTTGGAGGATAGTCTTCTTTTGAGACGTAAACTAACATATGGTGGTCACAATTAGCCTACCCCCCCCCCCCCCTCCCGGTCACCAGCCACCACTTTTCGTTGTCCCCCTGCCTCCCATCTCCCTAAGCTGATAACTTCATATATGCACGACGCCTAAGGGACACCATGGCATGGTTTCGTGTAAATTATGACCGGAATTCCTAATTTTAAACAATGAGGTTCCGCTTCGCTCCACCGGCACTTCGGTCTTGGCCTACAGGCTCATTGGCTGCCGTTGCCGCCGCCGCTCCGTGATATAGACTGTCGGCTATCCGGGCGGCAGCGGCCGCCGCCGTTCGCTGCTCGTCTCTGATTGGTCGGGAGGAGAACGGCAGCGGCGACGGCAGCCGCTAGTGTGATACGGTCTCAAGTCCTCGCGCCCCTCCCGCTCTCTCGCCCCCCCTCCGCAGTCCCGATGCCGCTGGGCGACTGCTTCTGACGAGCGCCGCGCGGGTAGGCAACCCATCCGGCTGATCTGTATGTGAACGCAGCACCCTGTACGTCCGGCTCCATAAGCCCGGCTCTTGAACGTTTATACCGAAACGTGTCGGGATGGGCTAAAAAGAGTTTGTTCGAAAACGGAGGCAGTCGATTTCATGTATCTGCCGCCATCTATTGATATTTGGAGAGCAACGACGAGTACACACTTGACGGAACGCAGTTGGGCGCCTTTGAGACCGTAAAAGTTAACGTCTTTGAAGCGGAGGTCGATGGCCACGGGTCCGCTGCCCTGTTCGATGTCGAGCGTCGACATGAATAAGGGGTCGATGGGGAACACGCCAAACTCCTTGGCTCCTGAAAATCAACAGAGTGAAGTATATTTTGTAATGATCTACATAGAAAAAGTTAAAATCCGGAAGGTCGGACGACTATTGTGTGAACAAACACCGGCTGAAGCCTCTTACCATTCTCAGCCAAGTCCTTTACGGCGACAAGAACCGCTTCTCGCAGACATTCGTCCACTTTGGGGCCATCTTTCGGGCATTTCATCCATTGCCGCGCTGTGAACATAGTAAAGCAATTAAAAAGAGAAAAACGTGTTCAGGCCCCAAAAAATTCAGCAAAATAACCGCATACGATTATTTCACTGTCAAAGCCAGAGGGGCGGTTAATGACTTTCAATCGGACAAGCACAGGTAAATTTCAGTGTACTACGGATGTAGCATTTCCAGTAAACCATGATTTTAAACATAAAAGGCCCTTAACGCACCAAGCACTCGACCAAAACTGGTACACAAAATTCTCGGATTTTTCCAGAAATATGTTTAAGTTTTGAATGTTGATAACAGGGTTTAGCTCAATGTCAGACATCAGTCTATATAATCTGAACGTGAAGTTCATTCGAAACATGGATTTGAAGGGATTGCTAAGATTACATGCTCAGCGTTGCCAGAAAAGCCTACTTTCAGGCGTTTGTTGAGCGGGTTGCCTGACACGGTTTGTGGTGTAGAGGGGGGGGGGGAGTTGAGCCCCCCCCCCCCCCTGGCTACGCCCCCGCTGAGGTAGGCAACGACCTTTTTCCTGTGTGTTTGTGCCACGGTTCGCCCACTCCTCCAGCAGCACTGCGCTTCTTTTCCGGCGTGGGGTCCTGCCTGGAGAGCCCTTCCGCGCGCATCGCTGCTTCACCGGTTTTGGTTCGGAAATCCGTGAATTGATTAAGTCACAGTCGTGAGGAGCGGCGGCAAGGCCAGCCGTAACCGGTCGGCAGACGGCGGCGCCGCGGCGCTGCTCCGGCTAGGGGCCCGGCGCGTCCTGCCGCCGCTCCGGCCACTATTTATAAACACAACGCGGGGGGGTCATCGGACGGGAAACGCGTCTCACGCCCGCCTCCACGCATCCGCGGGGCGCCATACGGCGTGCGGAATTCCGCGTGCAACGCGTTTGAAAAGCACACGGTCACCTTGTCTTTTTTTTTTCTGTTTGACTATCGCACTTTAAATATGCGCGCAGATTGTCAAGAAGGAAGCAGAAAATATGGGGGGGGGGGGGGATGGGTCACTACGAGCTACTTTGTTTTTATTGGGATTCCTGGTACCGTCGAAACTGTTTCCGCACAGTTTTTGCGTGTTCGGTGACGCGAGCGCGCATGCAGGTCGTTTTGGGTCCCATTACTGTCCTCTTGCTACTATGCATATACTTCTTACTTCTTACAGAGACACCAATTAAATTTTTCGTTGGCGTGATGTCATAACGGCTAAGTCGCAAAGAGACGAAAACCAATTCGGGTAACGAAACATCTGTCACTAAAAAATAAGTTTAGCATGACCAAAAATTCTTCTCTAAATTTTTAGTTCAATTCCGATCAGGAGTTCGATTTCAATCAGGAGTGCAACTGGTGTTTTTGCGCTGTTTTGAGCTTTCTCTTCTGAACGTTGCACAAAATATTCTGTTTTTCTTCACACATATCGGACGTTACAATTAAAACTATCGCTGTACACTCCTTTGTAAGTGTTGTGGACCCCAGCCCCAGCTCCTGAGCCAGCCGGACTGTGTCAGATCTGGGGCTGGTCTGGGCGTCCGGAGGGGGGGGGGGGGGGGGGGGGGCTCAGCGCTCTGCGGCGCTAACCGCTGCTGCACCGGTTATGACGAGTCCTGGCTGCGGCGCCGCACTCTCCTTGCCGCCCCCTCCCTTTAACCTACGCGTCTCTACTAGCGCTCCCGGCGGCCGATCGCAGGCCGAATTCTCCATTAAAGTAACGCGCCGTCTCCAGCCGGTCAATGACCTTCCGCGTCCGCCGTTTCCCGGATCACTTGAAGTGACAACGTCCCTAAAATACGCTTAGTTAGTTTTCTGCTTTGGTTCCTGCAGCATACTGTCACAAATTCTTCCGGAAAATTTTAAAAAAATTGGAAAAACTGCAGCACAGACTGTTGGTACGGAAATTTAAATATATTATGGGATTGCTTGGCTCAAAAACAACGTTTTGCATCCCTATTCTGACGTGTTGCGAAATACCAAAAATACCAAAGGTCAATATTCTTTAAAAAAAAAACAGTAAAATTTGCAACACGAATGGTTTAAAAATTTTCTTACAATTTTTCAATTGTTTTTCCAGTGCAGTGCGTGCCGCGCGCTAGGCCACCACGGTGGCGTAGTAAATCCGAAACGATGGAGGGGGTTTTGAAGTCGCAAATGAGAGGGGGGGGGGGGGGTAAAATTTGTTTTACTTCACTATTTTATAATTTGTGGTATTTTCCAAATGCTCCTACTACTGGTTACTGTTTTTATATTCTAAACAGGGTTTTCACGTAAATATGCCCTTGTACACTAAATGGGGACCGTGTGCTGCTGGTTCATGTAGCCCAACTGCATCCTTAAGACGTCCCTCCTTATTCGTTTCTTTCTCCTCTTCTCTTCCTTCCTCGCCTTTTCCCCTCTTCCTTGCTTCCCTTCCTTCTCTCTGCTCTCTTCTATCCCCCCCCCCCCCCCCCTGCAGGATCTGACGGTATCCTCCCTCGCAGTTTAACACCCCCCCTCCCTACGCCTTTGGGCCACCAGCCGGTTGGGCTTCCCACCTCTCATTGTCAGCGCTAGAAATTTCACTCCAATTTTCATTTACCAAGTGTCCTGTATCCAAACGCTCCTCTGGGTGCACCCTATGCGTTTCCGCGCTCCCATAGTATGGCTCGTTCAAATCACTCTGCACACACGCACACGGAGTTCAATAGTACCCTTGCCCCCACCCCTTTAACTCTTCTAATGATATTCAGGGACCTGGGGACGCAACTGGAGGCCGTCGGACAGATTTCCCGTTCAATTATAAGTCGTTCCTTTACATTTAGCAGCGTAGGGAAACACGTGAGTTGTCTCGGTGAGGTGCCGACTTCACGGTTCGTCTCACGCGGCCCAAACGCGTGTGGCATCAATCAATTAGTCGCTCAGGCAATATGTAACGACTGTGGCCGGGCCCCGCGGGACCTCCTCGGCAGCGCGCCTCTCCGGCACCGGTTCTGTGTCCGGTGAGCACGCGCAGCCTGGCGCGGACTACATTTCTGACGCCTTCCGCTTAAAGCCTCTGTTCGCTTTGTCATGCTAAGAAGAAGCTTGATTTAAGTATAACATGCTCTGGGCCAAGCATATTTTAACCCTCAAACACACCACAAGCATACTAGAATGATGTATATATTGTGCTTGATCGAAAACTATCAAATGCTTGTCATACGCTGGATTTAGACATCATATGCTTGAGTCGAGCATGCAGATACTCGATCACAAATATACATAATTAGCAATCAGCATAAGTATCGCTTTTGAATCAAGCTTTCTTTTTTGAGAGTGAAGAAATTCAACAAACGGTATTTAGAAGGAAACAACACTTAGAAGAAAACTGATCGCAGGTCTTATTGTACGGGTTTCTCAGTAGAGAAGAACTGGAGAAGTTGAAGATGCATTTCATGGTTATATCCAGCCCTTACTACCTTGACTGATTTTCGTAGAGATTTATAGGCAACATTGATGAGTACCAAAATTTGGCAACATTCTACTGTAAAACCGTAATATACGACCTACACACTAAATGTCGCGGAACAATTTTGTCCCATGTTTGTTGTTTTGGTTTTAAGCACACCATTATTGAGATACAATTAGTAGCGTGTGTTTTAGACAAATTTTATCTTGCATGTTCCAATTTGTCTTACCTTTACGTTACAAATTGTCCCAATGTCGTGTTTTGTTAAATACATAAAATTCACTGGATGAAATCATCCCACAGACATTTACAGTGAAGGTTTTAAACAATTCGCCACTTCTTTACGGCGCACTTGCGCCTGGGAGCTGGGGAAGGGGACGAGAAGTGACGGTACTCACGCAGTGATTTGGGAGCGGCCACGGCCGCGGCCAGCGACAAGCACAGCACCAGGAGGACACGCATCGCGGCGACCGTGCCGGGTTAACAGACGAGACGGACTGAGCACGGAGCGTCTGACCCGGCGCCGCGGCCACCCGCCGCTTTTTATAAGACAAACGTAAGCCTTTGGCCCCCTCCCCGCGCGAAGAGCCACCGGCAGGCCGAGCGTGCAGGGAATGCGGAGAGGGGGCCGGCCGGGCGCTGGACACAGCAGTTATCACGCGACGACCCTGAAGCTGGACGTTATCTCGTAAGGGTCGGCGTGCGGGTGCGCACTGCATTGAATGCCTACGGCCACTGCTGTAGCTCGCATGTTACGTAGAGTGGTTGCTTTTAAACGGCTTTTACTCAGAACAGGATTAATCAAAAACTCCTCGGATAAAACGCCATTTTTCATTGTATTGTGTGATTGGAGCGGGCCTCGAGGGGTGAAGCAATCGACCAAAGCGAGTACACAGATTAAGGGCTTTCAAGTGGCTTTTTTGACTGCGACCTCAATTTTTTTTAAATTTAGAGCTTTTATGGTCGTTTTTGGCCCAAAGAAAGTCCATAATTGCTCGCGTAAGTGCTTGATCGGACCCAGAAGTGAGGTCAGAGCGTAAAATTCGGAGCATTTTTGTGATTTTTAAGTAAATATTTCTTGAAATGTGTACAGGACTTTATAAGTTACCCCCAAGAGCCCCCCCCCCCCCCTCCCTGCGAATGAGGTCGCTCCCTAGGGCTGCGAAGAAAAGCAGCAAGCCGGGATACCGGTACTGCCAGCGCCAGCCACCAACAGGGCCTGTAAAAAAAAGTGTTACAAACAATGGGTTAATCGGCGTACCTGGAAGTCCTATAATTTGAGCACAATCGCTGCGGCATCTCATCCTGCACTAACAGTGGGAGCGCCTGCCGGGTAGGCAATGTCATGCACGCGTGTCGTGCGGGCTGGCCTACCCTAGCCATCGAAGGCGCTCACCGTGGACCGCATGCTCCAGTCTCCTGGGTCTGCTTCACACTGCAATAAATTCAGTCGTTTATAAATGAAGATTGTTTGATTGATTGGTAACTGAGGACCTTCGTTTTTAAACGAATACTTTTACGAAGATTTCTCCGTGTTCAAACGAAAAACCCGTTGAATTTGCAGGTCCCTACCATAGTTCCGAGGACAACTGGCCTTAATTTGAGAGGATAACGGTACGATATGATTTCCTCTTTTCATCTCAGCTATGACGAAGTTAATTTTGCTTATCACAGGCCTGATGACTAGATATTGTACTTCAAAAAATTCTCGTTATTTTACAAATTTTTTTAAATATTTTAGTTTTTTTTCGAAAGTCGTTAAAAAACGGCAATCCCTTACAGTGCAAAAACAACCCGAAACAACCCGAACAAGAAGACAATCCGGCATCAATGATGCTAAAAAGAAGCTCGTTCTTTACCCAAGTTGTGCTCAAAAATGTAGTTTTGACGGCGTGAAATTTATATGAAAATTAAAATTAATTAAAGATAAACCCGCACGTAGAGTCAAAAAGAACGATATTGCGCTGGCCCGGGCTGTTGAGACGCACATTCATCTAAGCAAGCTGGCCCGTCCCTCCGTCGAACCTCGGTGCCGGTTTCGCTCCGCTCCACCGACTCCTCGGTTCGACAGGGGGACTTGGCCAGCTTGGCCTGCCGGCGGAGTTGCCCCCGCCGGAGGCCACTCAAGATGTGTCCGGTGGTACATATTTTTGTAACGATTAAAATCGCTAACAGGGGGACTTGAGTCTTAATTATTCTTTTTCAATTTAAATCTCTTTGCAATAATTATACACATATTGACAGCGACCACGTCCATGATCGCGTGGCCTTTGTTTTCAGGATCCGAACGGCAAATAACAATATGAGTCTGTGGCGCTGTAGGCTTGGGGGCTCGTCATGTAAGCGCGATTCAATGGTTTTCAATAGTTTCAATGGGCCCACGAAACATCACGGCCCGCGGTGGTCCTGGACGACACGCGGCATCCACAGGTGTCCCCGCGGGGCCTGCGAGGCGCGGGGCCCACAAGCCGAAACGCCATCCGCGGCCGCATGTAGCGGTGGCTCTAACATGCCCCTGCCCGGCCCGGGGCGGCCCCGGCGGCGATTCGAGAACTGCCGCCCTGGCCAGTCCTACTCTGCGTACTTCTTTGTTCACTCCAATGTATTTAATTCCGAGGACCACTCAGCGGTTATGGCGTTGCAATTTTTTGTCTTTTTGAGAGGATGGTGAGTGTAAAGCCCCCATAATCCCATATTTACCGAGTTTACTTCACAAAAGAAGTCTACCCTCCAAATCTGAACTTCCTCCGTCAACGATAAGTCTGCGCACACACGTCCGCCCGAACGAACAGCCGGCATCAGACTATAAGCCCGGCTCCTGTCCGTTTCTACCGAAACGTGTCGGGACGGGCTAAAAATCACCACATAACCATGGGACGTTCACTGATACAACTAATTTACAGTAGTGCTATAGACGATATCAGGCACTTACATTACTTTTAAATAAAGTATCTTTCACTGTCATATTACATCTTAAACACTCATAACACGAAAAAAATGTTATTTGTGCATATTCATTTCTTGGATTTGAACTTTCGATCTTTGGTTTGTATTGCTTGTATCATTTGTATTTTGGCATTTCTTTGTCTGCCGATTGAACACGTCGAGAGCCTCTCAAGACTCTCGAAGCCCTCCTGTAGCGCCCTCTGCCTGACACTTTTGAAACACCGCGGACGTAGTTCCACAATCACCCGCTTCACACGCTTGAAAGCGATTGGTTCTTGATGACCCACTGACGTCTTCTTGCATCATGGCGGGCGGAGTCACCGCCTTGCAACAATGCACAGGAGCTAGGTCCCCAACAGCAGGGCATGCCTGCCAGCGCTCGCCAGCGCATACGAGAACTGTCCCGCGTCTACCATTGTCGTGGCGCTCTTCCCAGCCTTCCTAAACGTCAGAATCAGCAGTGCCACGTTACTCGCGCTATTTTCGAAATTTACGCCAAGGATTTAGTGGCAACAGAATCGCTGCTGTGGATAATTTGAGTTCACAACAGTTGGTGCTCGTGGTTCTGATAGTGTAGCGCCTGGTGGCGCCTGCTCGCACTACGTCCATGCCCACCCATGGCCTTCCCCGTCAGAGTTCCAACATCTCCCGCTCGACGGTAGCGCCACGCCGGGACGCAGTTTCGATGCCATCCGTTTGGCGCTAGCCCTAAAATAGGTTTCTCGTTTTTCACGAATAACTTACATTACACAAAACATTTCATGATTAAAATGCATCCAAAAAATTAGAAAAAAAAATCTTCTTTTAAATGAATAGTTTGAAACAATACTTGAGGTACATTAATACTAAAACGAGCCTCATTAATTTACACCCAAATAGCCCTTTACTCGGCTCTGGACTTAGAATAAAAATTTAGTTTCAAAATTAAAGTTCACAGTTTTGCGCCTTTCGTGACATTTTTGGATACATATTTAACCCTTATTCACGTTCCAACATGCTATCCGCTTATTTTCAGTTTTCGTCGTGTACCGTAACCTTTCAAAATTTTCATATGCAGATTTCTTCACAAAATGCATACATGACCGAAAAAAACCTTTATCATTTTTTGTGACGTATCCAAGACCTTTAAAATGATAACCCACACTCCACTGCAGCTGTCGTACTTTCGAGATGAAAGTGAGGATCTAAACAACACGTCTACCCGGTACAATATTCGTTCTTCTTCCCCACATATGTATATACCAGATGATTCAGAAACGCCGCATTTTTTCTTGAGTAGGCAAGCCCGCAACGCACGACGTTGGTTAGCGCGCAGCGACTGCCGGCGGGGGAAGGTGAGTGGCGGAGCGTAGTGCCTCTCGTCCCAGCCAGCCGGGCCGAGCCGCTGTCGTCCGGTGCCGTCGGCCGCTGCGGGCTTGCCTACTCAAGAAAAAATGCGGCGTTTCTGAATCACCTGGTATGTGTGTGGTTGTGGGTAAAGAACGAGTAAAAATCGCGGTGAGGCCGCACCGCAGGTATTTACCACATGTTCCATACACAAACATCGATATTGACTTAATGGTGCGGTGAAATCCTGTGGTCTAGGCCGTACTATATTGTAGGGGTTTTGCCCTGGGGCCGGCAGTTCCTAAATCCAGGGATTGGCAACACAGTACGGTTCGTGTGAAGCGATGCTGGCCGCCTGAAAACGTGTCGCAATACGTTCAACGCCGTTGCCTATCACATCTAAACAACGCAGAGTACTTGCTTTATTTTGAAGTCTAGTACTTAAGCGGTGTACTAAGCTATCTGGCGACGCTGGGAAATGCGCATGCGCTTTAGATGAATGGAGCAATGTTAGCGATTTGTCAAATTCGTCCATTTTATACAGGATGTTATAGTCAGTTTCAAACACGAAGGCCGAAACATTGTGCACAGATAGTTTATACGAATATAGTGTGTTTCAGTACACTCAATGTAAGTCAGACATTTAAATTTTAGGAAGGAACGTAGTAGGAATACACTGGGTTTTGAATTATTGGAAAAGAAATGGTCAAGCCAGCATCGCTTCACGAGTCATTACACAGTCGCCATCCCCTGCTAAAACTGGTGCTTTTCGGCGGGCCTGTGTTGGTGGTACCGCGCGCTAGGTGCCCTTGACAACCGCTACTAAGCCTGTATCAGTCCTGGAATAGAGCCTGGTTCCTTCCCTGTATTCCGCTCCTTTCCTTGTCCATTGCCACACCGGCCAAATCCTTACAATATAATTACGGAACGCGTCGTTAGGTCAACATTGTTACAGCAATCACTGTTAATATAAAAAAAAAGGTTTGGACCTTCAGCAGACCAGGCGATAATTTTCGGCATAAGTACCGTTGGGGTTTACCGTTCGGCAAGTCTGCTAAGCGTCGCCTTCGGGGGTCGGGCCACTGAGCCGTGCCTCGGAACATCAACAGGCCCCACACTCCTCAACAAACCTCGGCGCCAGTCCCGCCCCGCTCCATGACACCTCGGTCCGACAGGGCCGTCACCAGCCTGACCGCGGCGTTTGCGGAGGACACCTCTCCCCGTCATGAGTTTGCAAATGTCCGATGAGAGATGTTTTCGTTACGATTGAAATCAGCCAACCTCGCCGCTGGTGCCCCCGGGCGCGCCCAACTTTCTCACGCCCAAATATAATACGTGCAAGTCTGCGTTGCCTAAGCCTAATTATTGGCGCCGACACTACTGAAACTATTGAAAAAGGTGTCCCAAAACAACATTTTAAAGTACAAGATTGACGCTTGCGTACACGCATAACTGTTTTTATAGTTATCGTTAAATATACTCTATTATTACTGCAGGTTATAGAAGTATACTCTACAAACCCAAAAGTGTGGTAACAAGCTTTTCCTAAAGCGTGATGGTCACCACACTGAAGGAAAAGCGTGATGGGCCGCCACACATCAGGAAAAGCGTGGTGAGACACCACACTCCTGTAAGAGTGTGATGGTGCCACACTCTTCACTGCGGTCCCATGCGTTTACATAGGCATCATAGCAAGAGCTTGGTACCCATCACACTCTTACAAGAGTGTGATACCTCGCCACGCTTTTCCTTAAGCGTAGTAGCCCATCACACTCTTCCTTCAGTGTGGCACCCATCACACTTTAGGAAAAGCATGTTACCACACTCTTGGGTTTGTAGGGTAGTAGCCTGCAGGGGCTAGGGCGTGCGTCACTTGACGGCGCACTGTTCACGTTCGCGGGAGTGAGAAAGAGCAAGAGGGGGCTTGCATGTCGCTGCGCGGCGGCTGGGAGGCGAGGGGGCCGGGCCCGCCTGCGTTGTGGCGGAGCGTAGTGGCTGCGGTGGCAGTGGCGCAGCAGTGATAAGCGTGTGTGCGTGTGTGTGTGTGTGTGTGTGCGTCGCGTGGCGCTCGAAGAGACGAGAAAGCTGTGTTGGTTTTTCCTGCATGCCGTCTGACTGCTAGGGGGCTGCAACCTCCAGCACTGTTTGTGTGAGGTTCAGGGTTGCCGGTGTAATACTCGTCGTGGCTTCGGGCGGACGTGTCGCCAATAATGACATAGCGATTCCGGGGAAAGTCTTCAACATCATATCGGAACAAGTTTTGATAGGCCAGGCTCAATATCTCTAAGATCCAACATTGCAGGCCAGTTTACACGCGCGGGACGCACAATGACGTACCTGCTTTTCTCAATCCATATATGTGTGATCAGTTATTTTATTTGAAACAACACCTTGCTGTTCGTTAATAGTAAAATTCAAGTGAAATCCTGTGCGCATTTTTTTGTCCAGTCGCACCATACATGTCTGAGAAATGCACCCGATTTCACGTTCTGAATGCACTTCCAGAGCAGATGAAGCACTTTTACGAACTGCCATTTGACCAACAACGGCCCTAAAAGTTTCGACCAATGTGGGTCGCTGTCCAGGGAAATCCCCCGAAATCCTGAAATCTGTGAACAAGAGTGTCTCGAGACGCGCAATCTCCGACAGGCTCCGATAGGCGCGCCGGCCGGGGCTGGCTCTCTGGGCAGCGGTGGTCTGGCGGGGAAACCCGAGCACACTCCTGGTTTCAATCCAATGAGAGAGCGCCCTGAGATCCTGAGACGCCTTGGGCGCATGAAAGTGATAATGCGACAAAGTTGATCGTTAATTTGCGTCCACCTCTTGGTATGGAAAGATGGAGCGATTTTGAGACTGCGAAATGTCAGGTCTCCTCTGTTTGCCCTTGAGTGATCTCAAACCAATAATAGAAGGGGCTTGTTCATGAACAGTTAACAACACTACACTCACTACACATCGCAGCAAACAAAACATTAACAAGCGGATTTAATTCAAGAAAACGAGGTGTGCGCTTATAATTCCCTTCTTACGGGAGAACATGGTGCACTTGCTCGTTACTTTTCCTGAACATCTGGTTCGGGTCCAAACCGAGAGGCCCACGCCACACGCACACAAAGCCCCCCCCCCCTCCCCCCCCCCCAAAAAAAAAACGGCCAAACACAGCGACAAGCTAGCCGGACGGCGGAGTGGTATGGCGGCGTGGTGGGAACTGAAGACCGGTGAAGCGATTTAGGCGGAGCGAGCGAGCGGGGTGGGTGGGGGGGGGGGGGGGGCGATCGGTACTCCTCTGGGCCCCTAATCACCGAGAACGTAAAGGTGAGGAATATGGCAAAAAGAATTGGCGATAAAATTTCCTCGCCTAAATTTTGGTGAGGACGGTTTTCTCGCCCAAATTTGGGCGAGATAATGACATTTTCGCGAGGATGCCCCTCTCACCCGAAATTGGGCAAGGTTCCTCACTCAAATTTGTGGAAGATCAGCATTCTCACCAAAATTTGATCGAGAGGTTCTTCTCGCTCTTAGTTGGGCCTTGTTCCTCGCCACTTCATTCTCAGTGATATTCTGTGCTAAAAATACTCAACACCCGAAACATACCTGGACCTGGTTCTAGCCGAAAAAAGACTCTTGGTTCTACTTGTTGGTTCAAATTTGAAATTGAAAGGCCTCTGATTATGAATAATAGACATGATTCAAGATTCCAAAACTTTGTTTATAGATTTCAGGATTTTGAGGTATTTGTGGGGACTGCGGCCGCTACTTGCTTAAATTTCGAACTTTCATTGTCCGTAGTTGTTGACAGATGCTTAATCTGTTCTTGAAGTCCGGTGCGGAACGTAGAATTAGCCGCATTTCCGTTAAAGGATTTCACAAAATTTGTACATCGGAATACATGAGTGATTCGCTCCCTCGCTTTAATGAGGAAATGTACTCAGAACTTCGTCCCCTTGTTGTGTTATATAACATTATTATACAGTGTCACGTGTATAACATTCTCATACAAGGTCACGCTCTATAGTTCTTCTCGTCAAGTGACTAGCGCTCTCTGGATGTATCGTTGAGTCAGTCTGAATAAAGTCGTTTTTCCGAAAGCATTAAGCCTGATTGTGTCCCTCAAAAGGTTATGGGCCCAGAACACAAGAAGGATTACAGAACTGATTTTAATGTAAGCAAGATCAGGCTCAATGCGGATGGGTCGAAATATTACTATCCGTGATAAAAGCGAATAGAGGCCCGACTCATTGAATCTGATCTTGCTTGCGTTGAAATCGGTTTCTTCCGCCACTGTAATACTTCTTGTGTGAGCACTTCCTCCTTTTCGCCGGCCGAACGGCAGACCGGACGCCGCCCGCACGCTGCCGAGCCTATAGTGCGCGGCAACGGCTCGCAACAATTATATTTAAGGATTCCTAGGCCTTTTTTGTAGTCGATTTTTTGCTTTGTTTATTTTTTTTAGCGCGGGTCGGGTCGAGTCGGCGCGCCAATTCAAAACAAGCGACTGCGAAAAGAGAGAAAAAACGTCCGGTACTATCCGCGAGCAGAATAATGCGCGGACGTGCGCGCTGCCGGCGCTGCCCTCCGTTATGAAGTTGTGTCGACCTTCGTCGGCGGCCCGCATGCTAATAGCGACGGCACTTCGGGCATTCTCAGCCGCCGGCGCGGCAGCGTCCGTGCGGCGAGACGGATTGAGTTTCGCGTGTGTTGACTGTCTGAATGTGAAAACCTGAACGCGAACACGTGTGACTGATTTGACCGATCAGAAACCTCTTGTCATTCCTCTGCTCATTAGGTTGATTGGGGGGGGGGGGGGGTCTTACATAATCCACACACGCACCCTATAAAACGTCTACAATACCCATAATAGTTTTGCGACCCGCGCCTGAAAGACAGCCAGTTTTAAAAAGAGACAAGCTGGCCCGTGCCTCTGTCGAATCTCGGTGACCGGCGCTCCGCCTCCACCTCCGCCTCCGCCTCCACCTCGGTTCAACAGGGGACTCGGCCAGCTTGGCCTGCCGGAGGCGTTTGCAGGGGCTCCCGGGCCCCGCCTTCAGTCACTCGACCCGAGTAGTGTACGGTGGGACGTATTTTTGTAACGATTAAAATCGCTAACCCCCAGCCCGTCCCGACACGCGATGGAGCGCGCATTGCAGCGCACCACACGCAGCGGCCAATCCTGACCTAACAAATCGAACAACTGTCATAAAACGCAGAAATTCGATAAAATTTGAAAATTGTGACCACCGTATGTTAGTTTACGTCTAAAAAGGAGTATATTCTCCAAATTTTAATCTTCTCCGTAAACGATGAGTAAGCGCACACACGTCCGCCCGAGTGAACAAACAGTCGGCATCACTGTAAGGCCGGCTCCTGTCCATTTCTACAAAAACGTGTCGGGACGGGGGGACAACGCCGCAGTGAACGTGTTAATGAAAATTTTTGGACACATCGTCACGCCTGGCCTGAATGCTCTAAAATTTGATTTTCTATCCCAGATACAACTGCTGAAAACGGTTAAGGCTTTTTGAGAACAACATAAAATACTGTTATAAAATGGCAAGATCATCGTTGGTTAACAATTCTGAAATGAAAACCATTTTGAAATGACTTTTTGGCCGACTTTAGCTATTTCAAAATGGTTTTTGTCATTTTAAAATGAGTAACCACTATCGTTGGACAATGGGTCAACCATTTTCATTGGTTCGCAGCACTTGCTGCTTAGTAATGATGTTTTTCTAACAGTGAATTGCTTCTTGTGACGATTTTGCGTCACAACATGTATGACGAAAGCAATCTTGAACAACATACCTGAATAAAATAGAAAAGTAGATTTTATGTTGAGTTGCGAAAAATATTTTTACAGTGTAAAGTATTATATAACACTTGCAGCACCTGATAAAACTCGTAAGTGACTAAAACTTGTAAGACTTATTGTACTACCTGATGTAATCCCCCATGCCCGGATAAGTGCCTCCTCGATGTTGTGCTTCCTCCTGGACACAAGCCGCGTGGACGCGTGCGCAAGGAGCACAGGAAACGTGATTTGAAATTGGAGGAGGATTAGCTGGGAGCTCAGAGACGCGTCTCGGACCGCGCGCATGACAGCGATGCGATACTTATTCCGAAACTGGGCCGAAACGAGCTGGGATCCTTCCGATCGGTACCAGACTGTTCCTTTGGCGAGGATTCAGACTTTGCGTGACCTTCCTGGAGTTATGCCACATCTGTACTTTGTTGGAGTGAGTCCGCCGGACCACATTGGGACCTGTTCCACGCGTCGGACTCGGAGCCTCGCATCAGACGGCCACACAGGGAAGTCATAAAAGTAAATAAAATCATGCATTTGGCATGCTGTTCGGTTTGACTGCCATAGTGTGACAAAGTCCGTAAGATGTTGATGTGGATAGGCCAACCCGCTCTACTCCACACTAATGTACTGGGGAACACCTAGAAAATTGTTTCGTAAATTTTAAGACGCCACCTTTTATGTAAAATTATTTATTGTCCATTTACGACAATCCTCTAGCTAAAACTGAAAAACGAAACAATAGTAACAGACGAAGTGATGATTAAATCGTCGTCTAAAATATTTTCGCTCGAACGTTTGAAAAATTGTCTCCTCTTTCAGTTTGAAGATATTTGACGATTCGTTCGTCATACGAATATGTCATCAGACGAGAAATGACCATACTCGGGTGTTTCACGAATCGTCACAGTAATTCTCGTCATTTGACGAACAAATATTACAGTGTTGCGAGGACAATCCCATTTAAATGGAAACTAATGATCTGGTTATGCACCACGGACCCAGTCCGTCGAACCACTATCGGGACCATCGTTTCTTATTGGCTGAGCGATACCGAAGCCCTTACCCGACTAGGCCAAAAATGTTTTGTCTGTCTCTCCGGGCGATTCCTCGAGAACGGTTAGACGTAGAAAGCTCAAATTTGGACCACATCTTTCTTGCGTGATACCAGAGTCAACCTCCCCTCAGGGTCGTCGCAGCTCAAGCGGTTTCTAAGATAATTTTTACAAGTTGTCTAAAATCTAAAATCCGCCGGTTGGGTGAGGTCAGTATACGCCATGCGCCTGTCAGGAAGGGGCGGATCAGTGACTCGAGTGGGTTAAGCTCGGTTAGGTTAGTGGGGGCCAGGGTAGGTTAGGCTCGGGCAGGTAAGGGTAGGTTAGGACTAGTTGAGTGGCATTGATAACGAAAGGGTGATGCAAGATACGTTAGGAAGTTAGAACAAGGAAAAAAATCACTATTTTAGGTAATAAGTGTTTGCTGGGACGATTTTCGCTGTTCCAGCGAACATTATCGCTGATTCAGCTGGTATTTTCTCTGAATGAGTAAAGAGTAGTTAGCTCCTATGGCAAACACTGACTGACTTCTGTTCGCTCATTCACTGACCATGTTCACCGAGCGAAAGTTTGTGCTAAAACGGCGAACACAAATATCAAGTTGGTCCAGCGGCGGTCTCTTGAATAAAAGTGACTACCGGCAGGCGGAGCACACGCACGCCTGTTTGGCATAACGGATACCGTACTCAGCAGACAACCTAAACATCCCAGGTTCGAATCCCGGGATCGAACCTACGTTCCAAGGATATTACTTGCACCAAGATCAGTGCGCATGACCACTGCTGATGTAGCGAACGATGTAGGACCGGCGGAACAGTGATTCGCGGTGAGCGAAGTCTGTTACGCAACGACGCGGTCTGGCGTGCCTACTCTACAAACCCAAGTGTTTATTGCTTTTCCTAAAGTGTGATGGGCGCCACACTGAAGGAAGAGTGTGATGGGATACTACGCCTTAGAAAAAGCGTGGCGAGGCACCACACTCTTGTAAGAGTGTGATGGGTACCAAGCACTTGCTATGATGCCTATGTAAACGAATGGGACCGCAATGAAGAGTGTGGCACCAACTCACGCTTACAGGAGTGTCGTGCCTCACCACGCTTTTTCTAAGGCGTAGTATCCCATCACACTCTTCCTTCAGTGTGGCACCCATCACACTTTCGGAAAAGCGTGTTACCACACTTTTGGGTTTGTAGAGTAGGCCCGCGCATGAGAATGTGAGCGGTCCGCTGCCTTCGGTCTACTCGAAAACTGGCCTTTTCAGTCGAAATAAATGGACACCACGCCAAAACTCACGCAAGGCCCATACGAAGTCCTCTTACCTTAAATTGAGAAAAGACTAAAATTACTGTACGAACCCAAGAGTGTGGTAAAATGCTTTTCCGCAAGTGTGATGGGCCCACACTGACTGAAGAATGTGATGGGTACCAAGCTCTTGCTAGGGTGCCTATGTAAACGCATGGTCCGCAGTGAAGAGTGTGGCACCAGCACGCTCTTACAGGAGTGTGGTGCCTCATCAGGCTTTTCCTGATGTGCGGTGGCCATCACGCTTTAGGAAAAGCTGGTTACCACCCTTTTGGGTTTGTAGCGTAAATTTGAATCGAATTTGAATTAATAGGAAATAAATTAAGACTAAATTTGCGTCAAATTTGAACTCAAAGAAAATTAACTTTCACTTGACTTGATTTTAATAAAACTTCAAATTTAATAGTAACTTATATCATATTTAAATTAAATTTAAACGATACTTTTTGGCTGATTGGATAAGCGATGGCGTAGCCCTGGACCGACTGGGTCAAAAATGTTTTGTCTGTCTGTCTGTTTGTTCGCGCGATTTCTCGAGAACGGTTCGACGTAGAAAGCTCAAATTCGGGCCATATCTTTCTCGCATCATACCAGAGTCATCCCCTCAGGGGCACCGCAGCTCAAGCGGGACAATTTTTTGGTCTAAAATTTAATCATCCGCCAGTTAGTTGAGGTCAGTACGCGCCATGCTCCTGTCGTGGAGGGGCGGATCAGTGACTCGAGTGGATCACCCTCGGTTAGGTTCTGTTAGTGGGGGCCTGGGTAGGTAAGGTTCAGGCAGGTAAGGGTAGGTTAGGGCTGGTTGAGAGGCACTGATAACGAAAGGATGATGTAAGATACGTTTGGAAGCCAGAAAATGAGCGTGGTTCCGACCGTGCGGAGAGAGTGACGCCCGCAGGGCGTCCTACTGACTGATTGGCCCCGCAGGGTCGTAGTGGTCAGGTGACAGCCGCCGGCAGGCCAAGGTAGGCGTGCGCCAGGAGTGGAGTGGCGGAACAGTGATTCGCGATGAGCGACGCCTGTTACGCCACGACGCGGTCTGAAAAGAGAAGCACAACATCCTGCATATTTATGGATTCCTCAGACCTTCCCGCGTCGGTGGAACGAAACCAGAGTGTTCTACGACCATTTGGGACCGAACCGCGTCATTTCAAAGCCTCTGAGGCGACACCCAAAATAAGGTTCAAAATTCGAAACTTTGAACACGAATTGCTCAAAAACGGCTCGATGGATTAATTTCAAAATTTGATATGTTGTTCTCCATGCCGAACTGTACCAGACCCCAAACTTTCGTCGGGCCGCTAATTTTTTCTTGCAAATGGCCCTTTTTCGTCTTGGATGACTGGACTAGCGGGCGGCCAGTTTCCGCGCGGATGGCGCCTGGTGGGTAGGCAATCGAAGAGTGTGCAACGCACGCGTGTCGCGCGGGCTGGCCTACCTCGGCATTCACAGGCGCTCGCGGGCGTACTTCAGACGCCCTTCCTAACAGGAGACAGAAACTGCAGGCCTCGGGACCTGCGACTCCGGGGCCTGCAGCCTCCGGGTGCCGGGGACTGCACGCGGCTTGGTCGTCAGATGCCTGGCCTGCCCAGACCGCGCGGACACGGCTTCCGCCGTGTGACCTTACAGTGGAAAATTCGACGCCAGTTTGGGTCATTGAACGCCCTCAACCAGGCGAGGTGTCCAGAACTCGAGACAGTCTGTGTACACTTTTTGAGACAATTAATCAAACTCGATCATTGATTAGAAATCTTGAAGTATTTAGTGTTGCTCACGTTATTGACATGGAAATCGCACAATTAATTTCCATGAAAATGCAGGGATCAAAACAATAAGTGAATTCTTCAGGACATTTGTGAGTCCCAGGGTCAGACAAAGTTAAGGTCCTTAGTTACTAACGTTACCCAGTAGTTATAAGTAGGCTGGTCTGATCCCTACATTAGATATGGGGTCATGCTAACCCGTTCGTAGCAACGACTTCACCACGTTGCAAAAAAAAGTGTTGTCCATACACTCCGCACCTGAGGTGTAATATGGAAAATGCTACAATTATTGCCCATACCAACACAAGTACAGTTCAGGCAATAATTGTAGCATTTCCATAGTTCACCTCGGGTGCGGGGTGTATGGACAACCTTTTTTGGCGACGCGAGCACTGACTCGAAGTGTGCACGACTTGTGTCTACATCGAATTCACTAAGGTGCATCAACAACGGGTGTGGTGCAAAAAAACGGTTGTCCACGCACCCGTACCTGAGGTGTATCTATTTAATGATACAATTAATGCACTGGCCAACAGCTCACGCAATAATTGTAGCATTTCAAAAGTACACCTCAGGTGCGGGTGCGTGGACAACCGTTTTCAGCCCGTCCCGACACGTTTCGGTAGAAACGGACAGGAGCTGGGCTTATAGTCTGATGCCGACTGTTTATTCGGGCTGACGTGTGTGCGCAGACTTATCGTTGACGGAGGAAGTTCAAATTTGGAGGGTAGACTTCTTTTGTTGAGTAAACAAACGTATGGTGGTCGCAATTTTTAAATTTTGTCGCGTTTCTGTTTTATGAGAATTGTTTGATTTGTTAGGTTAGGGTTGACCGCTGTGTGTGGTGCGCCTGCAAGGCGCACTCCGTCGCGAGTCGGGAAGGGCTGAGGTTAGCGATTTTAATCGTTACAAAAATATATACCACCGGACACGTCTCGAGTAACTTAAGGTGGGGGCCGGAGGCCCCCGCAAACGCCGCCGGCAGGCCAAGCTGGCCAAGTCCCCCTGTCGAACCGAGGTGTCGGTGGAGCGGAGCGACGGAGGGACGAAGATGAGTGGAGTACATCCAATGAAAATCCGTCCAATTGAGAAACACGTTATGAAATTCCATCCATAGAATCTATTGCAACGTTGTGGATATGGTTTTGAAGCGTTGTGCATTGCATCCACGTTATGGAGGTAAATATTGTGCTGTCGGCAACCACGGAAATCCGTCCTCAGTTCTTCGCGAATAACTGTCCACTCAACTTCGAAACATGGATGTGAATTCGCTCCAATGACGTTTTTAACAGTGGAGCTATTTTCTGTCCAGTCGATGAAACAGGACCACAACCACATGCAGGCCGAAAGCTGAGTGATTTCCAGGCGGCAATAGCTCATTGGCGCTTTACAGCCTTACCTAACCTAACCTAACCCCGCCCCTCTTGAGCTGCTCGTAGATCTGCGTCTGTCCTTTTCGAAAATTGTGTGTGGAAGGAAATTACCTCCATGCAGCAACAATTCAATAAGACGCGAAACTACCTCCAATGTCATAAATCAGTGGATGGAAAATGGTGAAGAGATATGGATGGATTTCTAGATAGCCATGCCATTCTCAAATTTACCTCCATGCCATGGATATGATTTTCGAAACCGTAAAATTACGTCCATTTTAGTGTATTGACTTTCGGATTGAGAACAACTTACGATTTAAGTTGGATGTACTAGGCCGCACCCTTCCGGACACAGCACTGAAGAGCAGCACGCAGCAGACTGGTGTACTCCGAGTAGCCCACTGAAAAATGACAAACAGAAATGGTAACAAATGCAGAGCACAAGCAAATAAATTTCCAAGATTTAAAAAAATGAATATTTTTAAAAAATTGATTGCTTTGAGAGAGACTTACATTTGGACCAAGACTGTGGGCAATTCCTTGATCTTGAAAGAAAGGCTGGTCCCTGCTGTCATCCTTGCAACAGACAATCCGTGACCTCGCCGAGGGTCAGTTGACCGTTGCCGTTAATCTCGTAGCTGTAGCCCGGAGTCAGTGTAGGGGCAGGAGGTGGCCGTCGAGCTAAGAACAGAAAGCGAAACACAAGCTGCAAAACGGAAAGCACATCGCAAAGAGCACAGGAAGGGCTCGCGGGGACCAGACTTGAGCCAAGAAGCTCGACCACACTAGAGAACGAGCGTCTAGGGGGAACCACGACGCAGGTCATGCAAAAGCGTGCAGAAGCATATACAAAGCAACAGCAACATCGCTCGGCCTACCGCATGTACCCGAGGCGAAGCCGCGCCACTCCCCCCCCCCCTTACCCCCTCCATCCCCTCAACGGAAAAACGATACAGTACTACGAAACTAGGCCACTTCTAGTCAGCCCTCCCCCTCACACCTTCCCCTTTTCCGCCCATAATAACAAGGTAGGCGTACGCCAGACCGCGTCGTGGCGTAACAGGCTTCGCTCAGCGCGAATCACTGTTCCGCCCCTCCACGCCTGGCGCACGCCTACCTTGGCCTGCCGGCGGCTGTCTTCTGACGAGCAACATCCTGCGAAGTCAACCACTCAGTAGGACGCCCTGCGGGCGTCGCTGTTTCCGCCCAGTCGCAGCTACGCTCATGTTGTGGCAGCCGGACGTATCTTACATTGCCTTTTTGTCATCGGCGCCCGTTAACCTTTCCTAAACTACCCTTACCTAACTGAGCCTAACCTAGCCAGGTCCCAACTAACCTAACCTAACCGAGCGTAACCGTCCTTTGTGCAGTGCCGCAAGCGCATTTCTATGACACTTAGTTCTCGAGTTTCGGCGGTCGTTACATGTGGCCCTCGAGGACGGGGTCCCTAGTCTCGAGACCAGTGGCTGTACTCGTTCATAGCCGCCCCCCCCTCCCCTCCCATGCCCTCTGCCGTAACGCAAAACTTATCTCTCTAAAACGCATAGCTTACTTGGTACTCGTATAACAATTTTTTCGATGTGGCTCTTGAGGACGGGGTGCAAGGTCTCGAGAGCGGTAGGCGTGGCGTGGTGCCCTTGTTTCCCATTGCCGCGGCCCGCAAAGTCCAACCGCAAGTCAGTACCTCCTACCGTTCGAAAGATAGAAGTTGGCTCTCGAGCACGGGGTGCGTGGTCTGGTGAGCGGTTGTCCTGGTGTGGCGCCCATGTTCCCCTTTGCCGCGGCCCACAAAGGCCAATGTCGAAAATCGCATGACACTAGGCTGTACCGTTTAAAAGATGGAAAGTGGCTCTCGAGGACGGGGTTGCGTGGTCTCGAGCCCGGTGTCATTGCCAATTGATCGCAATGATGGCCGAACCGCTACGATGGCCACTCTACAAACCCAAAAGTGTGGTAACAAGCTTTTCCTAAAGCGTGATGGTCCGCCACACATCAGGAAAAGCGTGGTGAGGCACCACACTCCTGTAAGAGTGTGATGGTGGCACACTCTTCACTGCGGTCCCATGCGTTTACATAGGCATCATAGCAAGAGCTTGGTACCCAACACACTCTTACAAGAGTGTGATACCTCGCTACGCTTTTCCTTAAGCGTAGTAGCCCATCACACTCTTCCTTCAGTGTGGCACCCATCACACTTTAGGGAAAGCATGTTACCACACTCTTGGGTTTGTAGGGCAGCGCTGCAGACCGCACCTCGCTAGGTGGCTCGGTACTCCAGATATTCCTAAATGTTTACTTCAAATGGACGCCATCTTGGATATCGAGCACGGGGGAGCGCGGAGGGGTTTACTATGCACAAGCCTGTATTCCTTGTCCCATTCCACGGAGGGTCGGTTCTATAGCAAATTTGGATAGGGGCCTTCGTTTGGCCGTGAGAGGGCATAGTAGAGGGCTGCGCCCCCGCAGTCAATCTTCCCTATAATTTATTTTTGGTATTTTATACCAATTGTAAAAATGTGAGGTTGACTCTGATATGCTGGTAGGAAGATATGGTCCAAATTTCAGCCTTCTACGACTAACCGTTCTCGAGAAATCGCGCGGACAGACAGACACACCGACAGACAGACAGACAAAACATTTTTGACCCAGTCGGTCCAGGGCTTCGCTATCGCTCAGCCAACCAGGGCTTCGCTATCGCTCAGCCAACCACACTGAAAAAAATGATTTTGCTGTGGTAGCTAATACTTTGGCTAATTTTTGCATAGCCGAAATATTTGCTAAATAAGCTGAGATTGTCGCTGAAGTAGCTAAATTTCAGCTATGTCAGCTAAGGCCGAGCTGTATCAGCCGACGCGTGATCTACAATAACAGATTAACCTGGGGTCAGTTGTACCAGCTGACACTCGGCTGTCGTAGCTACGACGCAGCTGTAACAGGGAACCTTTCAGCTCCAAGAGATGAAAATGTCGGCTATGCCAAAATTAGCTAAGACATTAGCTAAAATAGCTAATTCTGAGCTACCACAGCAAATCCATTTTTTTCCGTGCAGGGCTTCGCTATCGCTCATCCAAAAAAGCGAAAGATTCCTTCCTCCCCATGTCCTTACCACATTTCATTTCCGAATGCCTCCTCTCCTTCCTCCACACAAATGCTGTGACTCCGCGAAGCACGCGACGCCCCATTCACACGGGCTGAAGCAGCAACAACTTCTTTACAGCTATGCTTACTCGCACTGACCTGAAAACAGAATCCAAACATCTCGAACAATTACCTGGTAACAACCGCATCCATGTCGCACACACAAACACACACATACACACAATTGGGGGTGGCGGGAGGAAAAACCGTTAGTTACGCGCATCGCATTTTGAAGCATTCGGAAAGCACTGGAAACCAGCAGTGGAGAAGGCAAGACATCGAATTCTGACGGGCTAGACACCACACCGAGAATACATCAGCGTGCGCGCCTGCGAGGTCCAGGTTAGGCCAACCCGCCAGGCACGCGCGCGCCACTCGGCTGAGATTGCGTACCCACCAGGCGCTAAAGTCGTATCTACGTCATGGCGTGCTCATGCGAAGGGAAGGACAAGCGTGCAGACGATGATGGCAGCGATAACTGACCGTCGGCCCGCCGGGCTGTACTCACCTTTCGACGGTCGGCGCATCACAAACCACGAAACGAGTTCCAAGCAAAAGAGCCTTGTTGCGGCAAAAGGTGGCAATTACACAATTTGGCCACTTTGAGCCCGAAACACTACAAGGTAGGCGTACGCCAGACCGCGTCGTGGCGTAACAGGCTTCGCTCATCGCGAATCACTGTTCCGCCACTCCACGCCTGGCGCACGCCTACCTTGGCCTGCCGGCGGCTGTCACCTGACCACTACGACCCTGCGGGGCCAATCAGTCAGTAGGACGCCCTGCGGGCGTCACTCTCTCCGCACGGTCGGAACCACGCCCATGTTCTGGCTTCCGAACGTTTCTTACATCATCCTTTCGTTATCAATGCCGCTCAACCAGCCCTAACATACCCTTATCTGCCTGAACCTCACCTAACCAGGCCCCCACTAACCTAACCTAACCGAGGGTGATCCACTCGAGTCACTGATCCGCCCCTCCACGACAGGCGCATGGCGCGTACCGACCTCACCTAACTGGCGGATATTAAATTTTAGACCACTTGTGAAAATTATCTAAGAAACCGCTTGAGCTGCGGTGCCCCTAAAGGGAAGTTGACTCTGGTATGATGCAAGAAAGATATGGTCCAAATTTGAGCTTTCTAGGTCTAACCGTTCTCGAGAAATCGCGCGGACAAACAAACAAACAGACAGGCAGACAAACAAACAGACAGACTAAACATTTTTGACCCACTCGGTCCAGGGCTTCGCTATCGCTCAGCCAATAACGTTACTAAAACGGACGTCAAAAGATGCGGTCCAAATTTGAGCCTACTCGGAGAAATCACGCGGACACACACACACAGAGGTTGGCTCTCGAGCACGGGGTGCGTGGTCTGGTGAGCAGTTGTCCTGGTGTGGCGCCCATGTTCCCCTTTGCCGCGGCCCGCAAAGGCCAATGTCGAAAACCGGACGATGCTAGACCGTACCGTTTAAAAGATGGAATGTGGCTCTCGAGGACGGGGTGCGTGGTCTCGAGCCCGGTGCCATTGCGAAAAGATCGCAATGATGGCCAAACCGCTACGATGGCCAGCGCTGCAAACCGCACCTCTCTAGGTGGCTCGGTTCTCCAGATATTCCTAAATGTTTACTTCAAATGGACGCCATCTTGGATCTCGAGCACGGGGTAGCGCGGAGGGGTTTACTATGCACAAGCCTGTATTCCTTGTCCCATTCCACGGAGGGTCGGTTCTATAGCAAATTTGGATAGAGGCCTTCGTTTGGCCGTGAGAGGGGATAGTATAGGGCTGCGCCCCCGCAGTCAATCTTCCCTATAATTTATTTTTTGAATCTTATACCAATTGTAAAAATTTTCTAAAAAACTACCCTTGATACGGTGCTCTAAATGTGAGGTTGACTCTGATATGCTGGTAGGAAGATATGGTCCAAATTTCAGCCTTCTACGAATAACCGTTCTCGAGAAATCGCGCGGACAGACAGACAGATAGACGCATAGACAGACACACAGACAAAACATTTTTGACCCAGTCGGTCCAGGGCTTCGCTATCGCTCAGCCAAAAATCGTATATAGCATATTAACAATAGGGCAGATGTTGACAAGGTAATGCACAGATGATGATAAAACGATGTTTTTACTATTTCACACGTCTTTTCGATACACTTTTCCAATGCATTTGATGCGGCAGCAGCCCAGCCCTGCCCGCCAGCCCATGGGCCCGCAATAATAGAATAAGAGACGGATAATAAGAATGCGAGTGGGATGAAGTGAGATGGTGATGAGCGGCGATACCACCGCAACACTGGCCAGGCGGTGGCGGGGTTGCGAGCCCAGCCGGCCAGCCCAGCGCGCAGCGCGCATCTCCCAGTACCGGTCACCACTGCGACATGTCGCTGGCGTCCCTCGTCTACCTGGATTTCTACTTTTTGACAAAGGGCAAATGATTGCCGCACACATAGAAGGCATGTTTCCCTCCCGTTGACATCGTCCGACCGGATTTAATAAGAAGGACAAGCCCTTCCCAAGGCAACACATTTAACAGAAACCTTGCAAAAATGCGCATCTCTCGCTGGAGAACAGAAACGCCGTACCGCACATTATATACCAAGGGACGCTGCGCGCAGGTTGAGGGAGTCCGCTATCATTAACGATGGGGAAGACCAGTGGGATTCACCTCCCAGCTGTTATTGTCATCCGTCACGAATCAAGGCTGCAATACCTGCCGAACGTTCGGAAGTCCCCGAGAATATTAGTGATGCTACGATTGACTTCCCTTTTAGACGCCCACCAAACCGTCTTTCGTTTCGAAAGAGCTTGGGGCCATGCACAAAATAAGCAAAATACGTCACGCGGTTTCGGCCACCACCACCCCTCCTCCCACCCCCTCCCACATGTGACGTCTTTTTCGTAATTATTTTAAGAAAATGCTAATAAAGAATCAAGAACATTTGTCGATTTTAAAATATTTTCAAAATTACGAACGTCAATTTTTGTTCGATTTGTCCATCTGAAAACATATCTGGGTGTTAATCTGCTGCGGTTTTGAAAAATACGTCACAAGACAGCAAGACCCCCTCCCCACCTCGCCACATCTCGTCACGGCGCGCAGCCCCCCCCCCCTCAACGCGTGACGTACTTTGTGTACGGCCCCCTTCACCAATGGCCACCGACCGTGACCAACTCTTCCGTGTCCACCATTGACTCTGCGTCTCCCGACTGAACATTATGAGCAATAATCAAAGCAAAACAAAGAATCGGTATTTTTTTTTAAATTTACTTTATTTTGTCGTTGTTTTGAAATACAGCGAGAACGGTTCCAGATGCGACGTTTTTAGCAGATGATGCATTAACTCATCTGAACCCAACCCAAAATTAGAGGTGTGCGAACATGTTCGAATTCGGTCGAACCGAACCGAACAGGAAATTTGTTCGACCGAAGCCGAACCTAGCTGTTCGTACCCGAACCGTTCGAAAGAAAAGTCAAAATTGCGTTCGGAATCGAACAACTTTACTGTTCGTTCCCAGCTTTTTGAAATCCACAGACGAAACGGCGGGACCGATCAGTCGCCAGTCGTGCTTCGTTTGTTTTGTGCCTTCCCCACTTCCTGCCTCCCCCTCCCCCCTCGGTCGGTGTTGGCGCCAAATCAGCTTCCCGCGCAATGCACCGGGGTGTGAAAGGCAAACAAACTCGTCGTCTGCTGTCTGCAAATTTGGCGTTTGGTTAGGGATTTGGTTAGGGTTTGCACGGATGCAATGCAAAAAATATTCCTCTAGCAGGCCGTGACTCGAGAGTCATTTGTCTTCCACTCTCTAACTGAGCGGGCAGCAACCTAAACAAACATGTCTCTTCGCCTTCGTTGTGATTCACGTGAAGAAGTAGTTGTTGCAAGCTTATTTTTCTGACATGGTGGTTTTTGTCATCTGTCATCAGTTACAAGGCTGATTTCGTTGTGAAGTCTATTTTAAGGCAGTGAATCATCGGCGGTTCGTGTTACTAGCATTAAAACTGGACAAGACAAAACCAATCCTCGGTTAACCGGCACAGCCTAACCTAGCCGATGCCATTCATTCTGAAGCGGTCCATCTTGCTTGCTGCCAGGCCAGAGTGATGTATTAGTGTGTAATTCATTGCTGAAAAAATGGCAACTTTTATGAAACAACAACGCCTAGCTCGCTTACTTTTATGCTTTTATGTAAGAAAGGAAAAAGTGTCAAAATGTATAGCACTTACCAGTCCAGTGAAAAGAAAAAGCATCTCAGTATCTTTTAAGGGGTGTGACAGTATGAAACTAACACATCAGCAACTCATGGCTGTGGCTGCAATCTGGTGAGTAAACTTCAAAAAATTAATAGTCGACGTCCAGTCAACCAGAATGACATTAAAAATTATTTTTGTCGACCTTTCAGTGTAATTATTTAAACCATAGCTGATTAGTCGAATAATTTAACTATATTACCCTCGAAATCTTAGGCGTCATATTTCTACTCTATCTGTTCGTGTTCGGTTCGAATCTGAACAGCAGTTGTTCGGTTCGGTTCGAGGCATTTTGATACTGTTCGGTTCGGTTCGGTTCGAGAATTTTTTGAGAGACTCTGTTCGTGTTCGGTTCGAATCTGAACATGCCTGTTCGCACAGCTCTACCCAAAATTAACAAATATGAATGATTGATGGATAAGGCAGGGAGGCTCGCGAGAGAAAATTGTGTGGGCGGGCTGGCAAGGCCGCGCAGCGCTGAGGCCGCGCGCACAGCCAGGAGGGGCGGGCGGTGTGGTGGTTGGGGTGGAGGGGGATGCCACCCCCAGCACCGCTAGGCGCCTCGCATGCGCAGCCACCGCACGGTCCCCCTCCCCCCTCCCTTCCCTGCCATCCCCACGCGCCTTTCGGGACGCAGCCGAAACCTACAGCCCTTCCCACTCGGCACACGCACTGCCGGCGGCCGCGTTTCTCTATGCGTCTGATGCGAGGCTTTCAATAAACTATTGCGATAATTTTTGCGAACCAAAAACTTTATTTCATCCGATTGAACCTCGAGAAAACCAACAAAGCGTGAAATTCAGCATTGCCACCCAGCGAAAAGCTATGTGTACTGGTAAGATACACTTTTCGCGTCACCTGCTTCCAGAGCCGTTCTTCAACGGGACTTCTTTTCCCATCGATTCTTACTCTGCCTGTTTGAATTTCGGGGGGGGGGGGGGAGGGGGGAACACCTAAAAACTAAACGTGTTGTTTTTATTTTGTCAATCTTGGTGATTCGCTGGAGCCAACACAAGTGGCAGGACATGCAATTCAACCACGTTAGTGGACGCTCATTAGCTACGTGACTTCCGACGCACCTCTCAGCGCCTGCGAATGTAGGGTAGGCCGGCCCGCAATGCGCTTGAGTGCGTTTGGCGGCCTACTCTCCAGGCGCTCCGTCCGGGTCGGTTGGTCGGAAAGAGCTTTACGGTCATCGAAGGACCCATACTGATACCGCCAACCCCTGCCTGGCTTACCATACGAAGAGGGGAGGGGGAAGGCAGGGGCAAGGGTATATTCTTGGCGACTTACTGGTTAACAGGAAGGGTTGCGACACGTCCACATCCTGCGGACCTCCCAGCCAGGTCGTGCGACCGAGCAGACACATGGGATGGCGCTCAAGGTTCACTGCCCCCGTCTGGTTCAGGTCCTACGGCAGCGGTTCCTAACCTTTTTCGGGTGGCGACCCCAAAATTGCCCTTCAAAATTTTCGCGACTCCAGAATCCTCAGTTTACAAGGTAGGCGTACGCCAGACCGCGTAGTGGCACAACAGGCTTCGCTCACCGCGCACTCGTATCCCTCCTTCCCTGAACGACCCAGCCTGAGGGTCGGGCCGCGTACTACCTACCCGTACACTACTTTTCACAACCTTTGGTCACCAAGCAGACCATCTGCAAACTAAATGGCATGGGACATTTTTTTTGTCTCATTATTGTGGGACAATTTAATTGTAACATTCATGGGACAATTTAGTCCCATGGCACTGTTTGCAATTTTCATTTTGTCCCAAATTATGGGACCATCCTTGTCTTGTCCCAAATTATGGGACAATCTGATGGGACTCAGGGTAACTGTGGATGTACATTAGACACGGAATTGTCAGCGAACATCGGACGATTAAAGAACGACCGGGAAGAACGCCTGCGAACTCGGGGGTAGGCCAGCCCGCATGGCATGCGTGCATGTAGGAGTGCAGATTGCCTACCCGCTAGGCGCCAAGATTGACCAGAACAGCAGGGAAGGTGCGCACTCAGGAGAGGAGGGAAGAAGTGTAACTAAATGTAGATATTATTTTATTGCCTAAGTATTAAATTTAAAACAACTTTTCGAAGCATCCGTGCATTTTTCGATTTTAGCGGTGCTAGGTGGGTTTTGTACATGCACTGCAAATCAAAATGCATGACTTCACGCATTACTTACTGTATGGTCTCAGACCATGCATTTCCTAGTGCATGGTTCCCCACCACGCTTTAGGAAATGTGTGGTTGCAGCACCACGCATTAGCTAATGTGTGGTGTCAGACCATGCATTAGGAAATGTTTGGTGTTCACTCCCACAACACCACACATTAGCTACAGCCAGATAGGGACCACACATTAGCTAATGCATGGTATGCGAACATGTATTAGTTACAGCGTGGTCTACAACCGTGCATAATGTGTGGTCCCAGACCACGCTGTAAGGGAGGGTGGGGCACAATGGGACCCTTTTTTTCTCAAGCCTCTCTTTGCTAGACTGGTTCAGATAAAAAAATCAAAATGTGCCTGACATATGTTTTGGTGTGTCCTCTTTCTTGTTTAATAGTGTTTGAGACACTTTGATTGCTCCGTTGCCTTTAAAAAATAAAAAAAAACCACGTTGCTGCATTTGTCCCATTGTTCCCGGGTACCGGGTACAATGGGACACGTACTGTTTCACTGATAATACAGTATTTTGGGGTCAAAGAAAATCTAAAATAGCTGAAATATGTTTCATTAAACATTTTTAAGTAGAAACAAAACGGCTTTCATGGCCACATTTGCTTTAAATTAAAATAAAAAACATAATGGCTTTCAGGTCACATTTTACTAAAATCAAATAAAAATATTCTTAGCCGCGGCATTTTTCCTAAAATGGTTGTTAAAACACATTTAATAATACGAAAACTATCATTCACAAGTGAGAAAAACACTCTGGGGTATAACGGGACACTAAAACGAGTGTCCCACTGTACCCCACGCAGCCCTGTCCCATTGTGTACTGAATGGCACCTCACACTCGTCGCGCTCTGGCACCCTGACCTTTCAAGCCGCGGCGATGCGGCGACGCTCATGCGTGTCCGAAGGGCCAAGCTCGTATAATTTTCAATTAAAGTACGACTCGGACCGCTACATTTCGTGCAATTCCAAAAATAAAAAATACTGTCCCACTAAGTGGGACACTGGTAGGCCCGAAGTTTTGCACATGATTAGGCATTTTGTAGATTTGTAGATACTGTCTCACTCTGTGAGACACTGGCAGGTCCGGAGTTTCGCACGGGTTTGGGTTGGTTACGTCACCGCCTATTTATGTTTTATGAGTTTATTTAATTTTTTTTAAAATTGAAGGATATTTAAAGGTATGTATTAGTTTTGTAATGGAACGGGGCCGTTTTAAAATTACAGTTTTACAGTAACGGTCAGTGCACCGTTTTATTCTCATACGCGGGCCGCCCAGCCCTGGCCTGCAAGGTGTTGTCTCCGCCCGGCTTGGCCCGGCGCCCCGACAATGCACGCCTCGCTCTGAGTCTCGGGTCCCTTGGCTTGTGCGTACTCTAGGGTAGAGGGGAGGGGTAGGGTCCCACCGAAACGGTCCGCCTGCCTTGAGTCACCACTCTCGTAGCCGTGGCTCGGCCAGGCCCCGGCTCGACTCGGCACATCGACAATGGGTACCCGGCAAGGGCTGCGCAACAAAAAAGAAGGACGGAAGATTTGGTGGTGGTCTAGAAAAGGATGGAATAGGGGATGCAGCCAGCTGACGAGCCGAGCAGGGGTAGCTCTGTCCCTTTCTTTTGCCATTGGATGGAGTGAGATAGCTGAATTTCAAATGCGTTTTTACGCTAAGTGTTACATTTTATAACTTTAAAAGTAGGTTTGCTGTACTTGCCCAATCACCCCCGATAATTCTGTCAGACAGATTTTTGATTTTTTGCCTCGTTATCGATCTACAGCAATTGGCCCTGTGGACCATAGATGCGCGTATAGTTGTGTCCCTTTCTTTCGCCATAAGAAGAAGTGAGATAGCTGACTTTTAAATCGATTTTTCGGCCACTTGGAAGCTTTTTCAAAGTGTAAAAACACGTCAGCGTGCCCTGCAAAAGTATCCTCCATCCATGTGCATAGTTTCAGAAAATTCTGTTAGAGGGCCATAAGGGCAATGCTTAAAAGAAAAAAAAGTCCAATCCGGTCAGACGATAAGGCAACTACGTTTCACTTCGTGCCTAAAAAGCGAAATAATTTAGTTCGCCTGTTTTTTTGGACGGAGAATGTTTAAAACGCTCCCCTTCGGAAGGGGTTGGTCCGCCGGACTTGCCGCCTCGGGTCAACAACAGCGACAACCACCACCGTCATCCATCGTCATTGGCAGTCGCTGCCAGTAGCGCAAGGCGGCAAATTTGAAGGTGTCCCATAGTGCCCCATGTCCCATTGTGCCCCACTCTCCCTTAAGTAATGCGTAAAGTCATGCATTTGGATTTGTAGTGGGGGTAACCATTTTAATGAACAATATTTACATTGTCCCATAAAGTTATACAAAATTGTCCCATATAAAAGATTCTAGATTGTAACAAGAGTAGTTTTGACAATTAGTACTACGTTCATGGGACAATTTGTAACATGAGATGTTTTGCGCAGAATCTCAACATGTCTTGGGAAAAATTTGTAAGTCTATGGGACAAAAAAATTCCCATGCCATTTAGTGTGTGGGCTGTCAGAAACCACGCATCAAGCTGAAAGAAACGCAAAAAATCGTACAATTTAAACCAAAAGAACACAAAAATCAATGTCTAGAGCGCACATGCAGGGCGTATATTGACCTGGCGACACTGTAACCATTGCATTTAGTGTTACTGATGACCATCTGACCCAGAAACACCCACCCCGACACCTCAGAATGTGACGGGGGGCCCAAAAGCATCAACAAGTACGAAAACTCCGCTTTTTTACATAAAACGTCCGGTAGGGTCATGAAGGAGTCGTCCTATCGCAAAACCGAGGTCATTTCTGGATCTAGCATTAAAAAACGAAACTTTTGAGTGCTATCCAAAAGATGAAATCAAAAAGTCGTGTAGGACGACGCACCCTAGCGTACGCCAGACCGCGTCAAAGCGTAACACGCTTCGCTCATCGCGAATCGCTGTTCCGCCACTCCACGCCTGGCGTACGCCTACCTTGGCCTGCTGGCGGCTGTCACCTGACAAGTAGGACCCTGTGGGGCCAATCAGTCAGTAGGACGCCCTGCGGGCGTCACTCTCTCCGCACGGTCGGAACCACGCTCATTTTCTGGCTTCCAAACGTATCTTATATCATCCTTTCGTTATCAATGCCGCTCAACCAGCCCTAACCTACCCTTACCTGCCTGAACCTTACCTACCCAGGCCCCCACTAACCTAAACTAACCGAGCGTAATCCACTCGAGTCACTGATCCGCCCCTCCCTGACAGGCGCATGGTGCATACTGACCTAACCCAACCGGCGGATTTTAAATTTTAGACCACTTGCGAAAATTATCTAAGAAACCGCTTGGGCTGCGGTGCCCCTGAGGGGAGGTTGACTTTGGTATGATGCAAGAAAGATGTGGTCCAAATTTGAGCCTCCTACGTTTAACCGTTCTCGAGAAATGGCGCGGACGACAAACAAACAGACGGACAGACAGACAAAACATATTTGCCCTAGTCGGGTAAGGGCTTCGCTGTCGCTCAGCCAATCATTTTGCCCCACATGAGTGCTGCCATGCCCAAAGCAAAATACGAATGGCACGGATTAACCGTAGAGGTTGCATTTCGATGGCTCTATCACCGCGAAATTGAAAACTTCCGGATTTACCCCCGAGTCCGGAATAACACCACCTTCCCTTAACGGTAAACTGAGTCGACACGGTGATCGATTTTTACGCGTAATGACCCTATAAAGAAGCTTCCCTCAAAGGTTCCGCGCCGCCTACGGCGCGCCTGTAAAGTTTCTGCCAGGCTCGGAAGACGTCGCTCCGAAACCGCCACGCTTAACAGCCGATGAGAGACTAGATAAATGTGGGGGGCAGCAAGGTGGGTGTCACACAGGACCTGTTGTCAGTGTTAGGTAGGGCAGTTTGGAGTTGAGCTTTGCTCTGTCAGGTGGTAGTTTGGGGGGGGGGGGGAGGCAACAGCTTTGCGCGTGGGATTTTTATCGTACCATCCCAAGGACGAGAAACATCAGCAGAATGCGGTGGGCCACTGCGATGTACCGCGCCTGCCTGTGCGTCGCCTTGCCCGCGCTGGCGCTGGCTCTGCTGCCGCCAGCGCCGCGACGGCTGCCCCAAGCCGCCTGCGCGCTGGCGCTGCTGCGGCCGTACCTGCAGCGTGCGGGTGAAACGACCAGCCACCTGCAAGTGCTTGCGCTGGAGGACTGGGTGGACGACGCCCTCGTCGCGGGGCTAGCCGCTAACGTGACTTTCAGCGTCGTCTCGGACCGCGCGCTGGCTCAGGATGTGCTGCACAAGAGGCGCCGCGTCAACTCTGTGCTGAGCCTGATCTTTGCCGCGGCCCCCCCGGCAGCCGCGACACTGGTTCACGAGCGGGCGCCCGCTCGCACCGTCCTTTGGTTCGCCGTCCCCGAGCCGTTGACGACCTTCCCTGTGAAACTTCTGCCCAGAGCTGAGATTCAAGAGGGCGGCCACGCGTGGCCGTTACGAACCCGTGTGGCCGTGACGTCAGCAGCCACCGGGGAGACCCGGGTGTACGGGCCGGCGCCCGGCCGCGGGCTGGCAGCCGCCGAGTTGGGCCGCTGGTCGGCCGCCGAGGCCGCGGCCGGGGGCTGCAGCCGGGGCCCCGCCCTGTTCCAACCGCCCTGCCGGACCTGGCGGCTGCCCGCCAACGGGAGCGCGGCGCTGGAAGGGTACATCTACAAGGCTCCCGATCTTCAGTCCTGGACCCGCGACGTGCATCTGCTAGTTGGCATTTTGCAGCGGCGACACCGATTCACGATTAAACCGGGATCTTTCAAGAGGCACTTTTGGGTGGAGCTGACAGAGTCCCTCGTAGAGTGCAGAACAGGCTTCTGTGCCCAACCGTATCCCCTCGCCAGTGGGCTTCTGTTCTCCGACAGCGGCCTGAGCCTAGTTGCCGTGTACCCGTGGGAGTCGTCGTACTTCGTGGTGGCCGTCCCCGCCGGCATGGGCCGCGGCCGCAGCTCGCTGTACCGGCTGGCGGACCCCTTCGCAGTGTCGATGTGGGTGGCGGCCGCGGCGGCCACGGCGGCGACAGCGTTCGTGCTCTGCCTCTGCAAGCCCCGGGCCGGCGCTGCGGTGCTGCAGGTGTTGGCGCCGCTGCTGGCGCAGCCCCCGCCCGCCGATGTCTCCGGGCGGCCGCGCTCAATCATGGGGGCCTGGCTGCTGGTGACCGTGGTGGTGGCCGCCGCCTACCAGGGCCGGGTGCTGAGCGTCCTCACCGTGCCGGACCCCGACGGCCAGATCAACAGCCTGGAGGAGCTCAACGCGAGCGGCCTTCCCGTCTTCACGCGGTACGACGTCTTGCTGCCGGACAACATTTTGGGAGAAGCGCTGCAGGGGAACCTACGCTACAGCAGCGGCTGGGGCTTGGCGGCCGCCGCTCGCTCCATAGCGGAGCACCGCAACGCGGCGGCCATCTTCGACAGCCAGCGCATCCCCGCCATGACCGCGGACACCGCGAGCAAACTACACTTCTTCCGCCTGGCTGAGGTGCGCTCGCTGCGCTCGATCCTGATGACGTCGGCGGGGTCTCCACTGGAGCTGCCCGTGCGAAGGCTCCTGGGCCGTCTGCGCGCCGGCGGCGTCCTGCGCAGCCCGGCGGCCTGGGACGGCGGGGGAGTCCGGGGCGCCGACGGCGGGGTGCACGCGCTCACCATGCGGCACGTGTTCCCCGCATTCCTGCTGCTGGCCGCGGGGCTGCTGGCGGCCGCCGTGGTGTTCGTGGCGGAAATGCTGCACGCCATGTTCGTATTTCCCGCCCGTAGTGGCGTCTAAACGCGCCGAGTGCCGACAGTGCTGCCCCCGGGCGGGATCCAATGTAACCACCTATGTACCAGATGAGTCTGGAATAGAACACGGAGCCGCCAGAGCGGTCCTTTCCTTTACCACCACCACTCGGACAGAGCATTGGTGGCGGGGTTCCACCGCGCAGGGACCCGTGTCTTTACTTTTTACCCGGGCCGGCCGCCGGGTGCACGGTGGACAGCCATCGTCTTCGTCACCCGCGTTGTGTCACCGCTCCGTCGCGATGGCCGCTACGACTCGAAGCAGCCCGAGCCGTGGACTCCGCTCCTCCGGCGGATCGAGAATCACATCGCGACGAAGGGAGCCATCGCGGACGGCCAACGCAGACCATTATCCGTGGGCGACGCGCCGCTCGACTTCGTCTCGGAGACGCTCCGGGACACCATGACCACTCCGGTGAACTCGACGGCGCAGTGCATCGTCTCTAGGGATTTAAAGGCCGGTAATATTACCGGTAAGATTCGGTAAGTTACCATTACTTACGGTAATATTACCCGACCTCGGAAAATGTGGTAATTTTCGGTAATTTGCAGACCCTTTAAATCCAGTAAATCAGCTGTGTCGGCTGTTCAAAGTCATGAAAAGTTTACTTTTTCTCGTTACTATCAATATTGGGAACTAAATTCACCCTAAATCGCGTCCGTAAAGAGTTGTTTTGCAAATTCGATCACTTTGAAATATTCATTTAACTTCTGGCCGCAGGGCCGCCATAGGGAAGTACAATCCATAACTTTGCAACAACCGCTTTTCTCTTTTCATTATTCGTTTGAACAGTGTTTGAGCACTTAACGTATGGGTAGGAATGGCCACTTCCACGTCGAGAAAGTATTACCACGTACTATTTTGATATAAACCAGCTGCAAATCAATCTTTCCATAATTACCATAAATACCGGTAACTTACTAATCTTTCCGTAACTTACCGTCAGATTGAATCTGACCGGTATTTTTAAATCCCTAATCGTCTCCACAGTGCGGCGCCAGCAGAGCGGTGAGTCGGTGCTTGCCCGTGCTCGCTGCCACCCTCGACCTGGGTGCGCGCGACACGCTGATCATGCACCAGTTTGTCGCTGGGCCGGCCGACCAGTCTCTGCAAGACCGGATCTTGCACTTGCCGGAGTGTTCGCTCGGCAAGGACGTGGACACCGCCGCGCAGGGGGACGAGCGACCGATTTAGAGGGACAAAACTCAAGAATTTTTTTTTCAGGCAGGATTGTATTTTGCAGCGCTCTGAATAGCCGAAGGTATGGGGATTTAGAATCTGTAAAGCTTTTATCTGTGTGACACTCCGTTGTGAAGTTATAGCACGATTTACCGTCTTAAACATCTTGTATTTTTATCGGGTTGCCTATTAAAGACCGGTCGATATTTCCATTCACCGCAGGTACCCCAGGTACCGCAGAACCTACTGTGGATTATCTAAACATACACATTGTGTACATTGTACATATTGTGGAGTGAAAAATTTAGCATTTCATTCAGTACAGCCACGTGACATCCAACGTCACACCGACTTTCACAGCTTGAGCTGGGAGTTGTTGGTTGGAATACAGTTTACGAGCCGCTTTCCGTCTCGACTGGAAGAGGCGTAGGCCTACTCATTCTAGACTAGTTACGCCTGACGGTCGTGAGCCCCGCCAGGGTGATCTCGGCCACTTCGCAGGTACGCTATAGTGTCGTCAAAACAACCACGAGATCGCACCGCTCCGTGGGGTCCCTGATCGCTGAAAAGGAAGGGATTAGTGGTGGTTCTGGGTTCTGGCTCACCCGCCGTCCTGGCGGGGGGCGCGGTGGTCTTCGCTGGCACCCGCTTCTTTTTGCCCTGCGTATTCCGTGGCTTCGCGCCGTTCTTTGCGTCTTTTCTTTGGCTGGTCGTAGCCGCTGCCATTTGGGCTTCTCATGAGTCGCGCTGTTTCCTCCCGCGGGGGGTCTTGGGGCCTCCGAAGGTACTTCACTGACACCTGGGGCGCAAGCTGTCCGTACTCCGCGCCGTCGGCCCCCGCTCCCGCCGTTGCTGTCAGGCGTCGTCGCCCGTCCCTCTCCCTGTAGTACACGGCCACCACCAGACCCCGAGGATACACTTATCTGAAGTTCTGCGGCAGCGCCTGTGGATGCTTCAGGGTTGGGTAGAGCAGGTAGCGCTTGCTGTGGAGCGGGTGTAGCGGCGGGGACGCGTGGGCCGGCGGGGCCGCGTCCGCAGTCATGTCTCATGCGGTCCTACGGGTCTGTCCTCGTATGTCTTGCTTCCTTGATTCCGGACGCAGCCTGTCCAGCTGTTGTCCTCGGCCCTCAGGATTTTCCGCCGACCGCTCCGTCGCGGTGGCTGGGTGAGAGGGGAGGGGGAGGAGGGGGGGTATTGTTTGCACACTCGCAGTGATGCACCAGCTTCGCCGAGGCAGGGCAGGGGGAGAGGGAGGGGGGGCACGCACGTTTAGCCGCACCATGCCGGGGATGGGGCACCTAACCTCTATTTTGCCGGCCTGCCGATGGCTCTCTAGCCGCTATCTAGACTCTAGCCGGGTACCCGTTTCGGGACCCGCCCCGGGCCGAGCAGCCAAGCGCACACAAGGGGCGGTGGGTAGGAGGGGCGAGGCGAGGCCGCCTAGGGTCACCGGGAGGGGGTTCCCGCGTGGGGGGTCGGCACACAAACGCTAGACACTGGCACTATGTAACTTCACTGGATGGCTCGGTGTGGTTCACTTATCACTTGCATACAACACACGCCCTGTAGGGCCACAAAAACGGCCCCCAGGGCTTCGCTGGCTTTCGCGCCATGGCGACCCGGCGTGGCCGGGCCCTGGCGGAACACAAAATCACTGATATCACAAGAACGGACGCCAAATTTGGCTTGCGACCAATGGCCCGTGTGGCCGATGTGGTCCCGAACTAGACCCCGGGATATTTTCCGTGTCTGCTGAAAATAAACCGCTTAAAAGTTACAAACTATTAGGAGCGCTGGTCCGGCCCGCCCGCTCCGGCGGCTGCCCGGCCGAGTCCCTTTAGCTGGGGGGGGGGGGGGGACTATTCGGTTCGCATCGGGGCTGCAAAAGCTGCAGCGGTGCAGTGTCACGTGACAGCTTGCCCCGTACTCCGGCGACGCGTCCGCACTTCTGTACTTATTGGTGCAATTAATGTTTTCAAATCAGTTTTCAAAAATTTTAGGTCTTTGAAAAAAAACAAACGTTAACGCTGGTGCTAACGTGAAAGCAGATGACGAACCTGACAGGCAATTGAAAGACAGTTTTGGTAACTAAACGTTGTGGATTGGCCCGCGGATACGTGAGCCACGAGCTCCTGCCGCACACGCGCATGGGCATCTTGATGATGTCCAAATAAAAACAAAAATTCATACAGCATATACAATATACAATTCTAATAAACTTGTCCAAAAATAAAATAAACTTTTCGCGACGGTTTAATAATAATTGATAGTTCTGAAAGTGTTCATCCCCCAAAAGAAAAAAAATACAAGAGCAGACTGCAAGTGGGCCAATGCACGCAAGATCTTACTTTCTCGCCGTTAACGTCATCTTGGACTTTGACCAGTGGCTCAGAAGGCTGCTGTACGGGTGAACGTGAGCCGTCGGGGGTCGGATTTCGCCGGCGTCGCCTTCGACTTCAACCGCGGCCACACCGACACCACCGGCATCAGGGCCGTCGTCAGTAACGATGTTTATATAATGTCCTGTCAATATGCAGTCCAGGCAGTAGATTGGAAACTCCTAAATTTAAAAGTCAAGTGCGGCTTACTTATCGCGAAAAATTTGAAGATTTTACACTCAATGGCACGTAATTTACTCAAACCTCGCGGCCAGCCTTCAAAAATAGTCATTTAGCTGTCATATAAGCTGGTACCTTGAAGCTGGTACCTTGAAAATTCGTCATGTTTTCGCCAGGTCTCTGAAAATGCTCTTCAGTTCAGCTTTGTAATCATATGTAAGTTGCAACTCTCGTAGTTCTGATATCTTTACGCGTCATCGTGCACCGTCGAAGTGTGTAAGTGTAGTAACAAGAGCAACGTAACCTCTACCAAAAGAATAAAAACATCACAGGTGCTCTCTGAAGCGTAACTTTAATTCGTCTGTGGGTTTCAACAAGCGTAGTGCATACACAGTGAATCCTTACGTACAATTTTGTGCATAGCTGCGCACAAAATTTAACCTTCTCAAGCTTACGCACACTTTTTGCGCACAGTTAGGCATACAAGTGTGCGTAACAACGCACAAACACGTGCGTAACTGTGCACAAAAGTGTGCACAGCGTCCGTATGCTTTACTTTGTGCGTAAGGATTATACATAAGGATTTGCGTGTAGCACATTCCAGAACATAGTGCAGCTACTGCCTAGTAGAAAGTTCCTGGTCCAGCTCCTGCCTGAGGCACTGCTGCGCCTTGCTCACGACATCCTGGCTGACGGTGAATTCTGCGTTCTTCAAGCAACGGACCGCCTGCTCCTCTAGGCCCTCCTTAGAGGAGCCGTTGCGGAGGTCTGAGGCCGCCCTCTCCTGGCAGACCTGACGAGGGTCCGAGCCCGCGCCGCTCAGAGGCACCAGAGCAAGACACTTGGTCACGCGGCCAAGGATCTCCTGCTTCTGGGCGGCGGTGTACTCGCCCTGTGGACAGCAGGGGTTAGACTCAGTCACATGCCCTCTGGCGACACCTGTTTGCACTGCGACAACTTACCGGGTTCACGGTGGCATCGATGTAGGCAGTATCGAGCTTCTTGGTCAAGCATTTCTCGACGACATCTACCTGGCTACTGCTGACCTCCTTGAAGCCCTGCACGCACTTGACCACCACAGGGGTCAGCTCGGTTTGGTCATCCACATCATACAGAGCGAGCCACGCCTTGGTGCCGCAGTGGTCGGCGATCTGGCGGGTAAAGGAGCCGCGACCAGAGAGGATGGGCAGGTCACGCAGGCACATGCCGACGTTGTAGTTGATGGCCGTCAGCTCATGTTGCGTGTAAGCCGACACCTGCCGCGAGCAGCAAACGAAACATCATTAGGTTTCCAACGAGTCCGGAGCGGAAGTTACAGACACTGCGGGGAGCGTGTTCCGAGCATGCGGTTGCTACTTACGGCGGCTGCAGCCAACACCACGGGAAGCGGTGCGCCTGCAGGTCGGGGGATAGGCCTCCCAACGCACTGCACTGTATGTGGGTGGGACTTCCTGTACCTTACATGAAATTCTATCGGAATTTTTCGGAGTTTTCCAATAGTATCTCACACAAAAGCAAAAAGAACGAGTTTGGGCTCGATCTGTCGATTTGTACTTTCATCTTGACAACCATGTTCCGATGATTTTTATCGGCCTGTGATTAGTCAGCGCGTTTTTTTTGGGGCAAAAAAACGAAAATTTTATTTACTTTTTCTGAGACCGAAGATGGCCACCAGAGCAGGCGGGGAAGAGGCACCGGTCGCGGTCAACAATCGTCTCTGCCGTGGTGCCGCTCGGAGTAATTTGTTCAACAGTAGGGGATGCGCGGTCCGCGACAGCGGCTACATCCCAATGATATGTTAGGACAATATCTTGGCGCCTAGCGAGTAGGCAATCTGTACTCCTAAATGCACGTGTGACGTGCGGGGTGGCCTACCCCCTAGTTCGCAGGCGTTCTTCCCGTTCGTTCTTTAGTCGTCCGATGTTCGCTGACAATTCCATGCCTAATATACATCCACGGTCACCCGGAGTCCCATCAGTCCCATTATTTGAGACAAGACGAAGATTGGAACCAGTGCCACGTGACAAAATTGTACCATGTATGTTACAATTAAATTGCCACGTAAGAATGAGACAAAAAAAGTCCCATGCCATTTAGTGTGTGAACAGCTCAGCGCCTATTCCCCAGACACGGTGTGTACGTTCCCAAAAGAAGGGTAACTTTATTTTTCGTTTTTTAAAAATAAGTAGTTCGTGAGGGTTTAACTTCATCACAGTCCGATCAAAACTGTATACTCAGATCATTCCTAGGTTATGTAGTTTTCAAAATGAAAGTGTGGTTTAACAGACAGGGCGAGCGCAATACTCGTTCTTTTTTGCTACAGCATATGTAGTAGTAGCAAAGAACGATTAAAAAGTCGATTACTTTTGGGACGGGCTACCGTCCGTTGCCAGTCTGACGCGATATTTGGATATTCAATTCAGGTTTCTTGTTGCTGCGGTTTAGTTTGATGAAAGGTAAGTGACAAGCAATACGTCGGCTGCAAAGCAGTTCGTGTTCACGTACGTCACCCCGCTACATGACATTTTTTTAACGCAACGAAATAAAATGCAAGAATTAGTGGTTGATAGATTGTTGGCTACACAATAAATGGTATGGAACTTTTTTTTGTCCCATTAGTATTTCATTGTAACATACATGGTACAATTTTGTCACATGGCACTGGTTACAATCTTCGTCTTGTGTCAAATTATTGGACAATCTGATGGGACTCCGCCCGGCGGCCGTGCCGAGGGGGTTTCCACTCTCCAAAATGGTGTACCGAGTACTCCCTATTACGAACAATACGTCAATTACGTTAGCATTACGGCCATTACTCACCATTACGGCTATTACGACGATATTACTCCTATTACACCACTATTACAGATATTACATCACTATTACGGCCAATACGTCCATTACGGAGCCATTACGACATTACAGTGGTAGTACGGATATTACACAGCTATTACGGATATTACACAGTTATTACGGCCATTACATAGCTATTACGGTTCTATTACGCTCTAAAAGGGTGCGATATATCAGGTGATGGACACGCCCGAAGGGTAGGCCACCAAGCCGACGGCACAGGACAACGCGCCCAGTAGGTAGGCCGCCTCTTGAACTCTTAGTCGAGGGGAGGGGAAAGACGCCCCCCACCCCTACCCCTGCCCCGAGTCGCGAGTAGTCGCTTGCCGTTGCCGCCCCACGGGCTAGACGTAAGGCCGGCGAGAAAGCCAAGAAAACATGTGTAGAACATCGGAACCCCGCGGAAGGAGCAGCTGTGTAAGGCATTTACGAGATAAAATCTACCTGTCAACCTCCTCGTTTCGCTGTGGAGTCATCGTCACCCGTAAAGTACGGAAAGACCAGTCACTAACCTCAAAACACAGCAAGGAACAGTGGCTAAAGAACTTTCTTTCGTACCAAACAGGGCGCCACCAGCTCACACCATTATGATTCGAGGGTAAACTGATCAGCCGTCATGCTCGTGTCTACTACACCATGACGTCACTGGGAGCGTACATCGACATGACCCGAGGGCCCCGTCGACTGCGGCCTGTCCTCAGCCCTCAACAGCCACTGTACCTGAGGCTGCCCGGATCATGCTGAGGTTGGAGAAAAGTCTAGACCGGAGCCAAAGAGTGCTTCAAAGTGAAGTTTTGCCTGAAGCCAAAAGTTCCGTATGGTAATCAAGAACTTGACTCATTACTTTTCTGTGCTGTTATAGTTTACTATCCAGAGAAATCTACCCTTAATTTTCCGTTCTTGTAGTTTTCCTTAAGTCTTTCCCTGTTTATGTAATTGGGTTGAAATCACTTCCCAAGTATAGTGTTTCATGTATCTTGATCTAATTAAGCATGAGTTTTTGTGCCTTCAGCTTTTTCTTCATTTTCCTTTGATGAGTTGCATCGCTGGTAAGGATCGTGAACTGTCAAGTTTCACTTATCTATCTTGATTGCATTTCTGACATGCATATACCTTTTTCTAGGTAAGTTTAGGATTTATTAATTGTGTCTAACACATTGTTACAGTTGACTTTAAGTTCAAAAAAGGGAAACTTTATTCATTGCTTTCCAATAACTGAGCTCTTTCTGAGATGCATTGTCACTGTAGCATCACTTTCTTTTGTATCAGTAGACCACAGCTTATATAAATATGTGTGAATTTACTAAAACTTCCAGGTTTTCTGTCTTAATTGCTCTGTGTGTCTTTATAAACTACATTACTACATTACTAACGTTTTTCTCTGTCTCCCATTTCTTTAATTGAACGTATCAGGATATGTAACACCTCAGGAGTAGGATGTAAAGCAATACAACATATAAAGAGAAAAATTGATGCTATTCAAACTGAAACTATTATTACTAATAATGCAATGAGGTTTAATTTAGGTAAAATGCGCTAAATGGGTTCAGATTAACATCTCGTATGTGTCTATTTGTAGTTTGTGTGTACTATAGTATTTTTTGTATTTGTGTGCACTATAGTATTTACCATTGTAACATACACTGGCGACCAAAATTAGCGGTCCACTAACGGCGGGCGCTGTAATTTCTAAGTTTTTAAAGGTAGAACCTTGAAATTTGCTACAGGCCTGCCTCCAACCTTTGACTCGAGCCTCTGAAAGCGGCAACACCAGGTGCCACCCCCTCTGGTAACAGCCACCCCTAACGCGCGGCGGGGTGGAAAAAAGCCGAAAGAGGGCGTCAGAAAACACCGATAAGGAGGTCCAATGGGGGTAAAACTTCGTTTACCAGTTCAATAGACCCCGGGTGACAAGGTGACATCACAATTTGAACGGTCGTTCGAACCCACCCCCCACCCCAGTTACCCCCACCCCCTACGGGGGGTGAATTTTTTTGTCACCAAAAATGAATTGCACATCATGCAGGAGCCTTCGAAGCACATGTCCGTCTGTTTTGTCCCCGATAGGACGAACCCTTTGACCCCAACCCCTAAAAAACCGAAAGACATTTTTGAAAATTGAGGTTTTTTTGTCCTTAAATGCATTTCAGAATCGAAAAAGACGCCAGAAAAGGTGTGCAGGGCCTGTGCCAATACGGCCCAATCAAAAATTTCCATCCGAAAAAAAATTCACCCCCTCGTATGGGGTGGCTACCCTTAACCCCTGCCCTGCCGCCCCCAAAGTGCGGAGGTGAATTTTGGACCCAGCGCCAGATGCGCCTTGTCCGGAGCCATCAGCACACAAAATTTGAAGTCGCTCGTCCGATCCGTTCTCGCGCTACAGCCAAAAAACCTCGAAAATCAAGAAAACCCACCCCTAAAAGTCACCCCCGATACCGCCGAACTGAGTAGGGGTAGCAAATCGTTTCGAGCGGCGCAGGGTGTCCCAAACCTTTGTCTTGAAGGGCCCGGACGGCCAAACCGCTGCGGCCACCGGAAGGTCCTGAAAAAGCCCGCCACCCGGGACTCTGTACCGGGGACCACTGCACCGGGCGGCCGCCGCCGCGCCCGGAGCGCCGGGAGGGCAGGCCACCGGTGAGGCACCAAGCAAACGTCTACTCGCCGGCGGGGACGGGATCAGGAGCCGGCCGAGCGGCGCGGCGCGGCACGGCCGATCCAGTCCCTGCCGGCGAGTAGACGTTTGCTTGGTGCCTCACCGGTGGCCTGCCCTCCCGGCGCTCCGGGCGCGGCGGCGGCCGCCAGGTGCAGTGGTCCCCGGTACAGAGTCCCGGGTGACGGGCTTTTTCAGGACCTTCCGGTGGCCGCAGCGGTTTGGCCGTCCGGACCCTTCAAGACAAAGGTTTGGGACACCCTGCGCCGCTCGAAACGATTTGCTACCCCTACTCAGTTCGGCGGTATCGGGGGTGACTTTTAGGGGTGGGTTTTCTTGATTTTCGAGGTTTTTTGGCTGTAGCGCGAGAACGGATCGGACGAGCGACTTCAAATTTTGTGTGCTGATGGCTCCGGACAAGGCGCATCTGGCGCTGGGTCCAAAATTCACCTCCGCACTTTGGGGGCGGCAGGGCAGGGGTTAAGGGTAGCCACCCCATACGAGGGGGTGAATTTTTTTTCGGATGGAAATTTTTGATTGGGCCGTATTGGCACAGGCCCTGCACACCTTTTCTGGCGTCTTTTTCGATTCTGAAATGCATTTAAGGACAAAAAAACCTCAATTTTCAAAAATGTCTCTCGGTTTTTTAGGGGTTGCGGTCAAAGGGTTCGTCCTATCGGGGAAAAAAACAGACGGACATGTGCCCTGAAGGCTCGTGCATGATGTGCAATTCATTTTTGGTGACAAAAAAATTCACCCCCTGTAGGGGGTGGGGGGTGGGTTTGAACGACCGTTCAAATTGTGATGTCACCTTGTCACCCGGGGTCTATTAAACTGGTAAACGAAGTTTTACCCCCATTGGACCTCCTTATCGGTGTTTTCTGACGCCCTCTTTCGGCGTTTTTCCACCCCGCCGCGCGTTAGGGGTGGCTGTTACCAGAGGGGGTGGCACCTGGTGTTGCCGCTTTCAGAGGCTCGAGTCAAAGGTTGGAGGCAGGCCTGTAGCAAATTTCAAGGTTCTACCTTTAAAAACTTAGAAATTACAGCGCCCGCCGTTAGTGGACCGCTAATTTTGGTCGCCAGTGTATGTTACAATGGTAAATACTATAGTGCACACAAATACAAAAAATACTATAGTACACACAAACTACAAATAGACACATACGAGATGTTAATCTGAACCCATTTAGCGCATTTTACCTAAATTAAACCTCATTGCATTATTAGTAATAATAGTTTCAGTTTGAATAGCATCAATTTTTCTCTTTATATGTTGTATTGCTTTACATCCTACTCCTGAGGTGTTACATATCCTGATACGTTCAATTAAAGAAATGGGAGACAGAGAAAAACGTTAGTAATGTAGTAATGTAGTTTATAAAGACACACAGAGCAATTAAGACAGAAAACCTGGAAGTTTTAGTAAATTCACACATATTTATATAAGCTGTGGTCTACTGATACAAAAGAAAGTGATGCTACAGTGACAATGCATCTCAGAAAGAGCTCAGTTATTGGAAAGCAATGAATAAAGTTTCCCTTTTTTGAACTTAAAGTCAACTGTAACAATGTGTTAGACACAATTAATAAATCCTAAACTTACCTAGAAAAAGGTATATGCATGTCAGAAATGCAATCAAGATAGATAAGTGAAACTTGACAGTTCACGATCCTTACCAGCGATGAAATTACAGCGCCCGCCGTTAGTGGACCGCTAATTTTGGTCGCCAGTGTATCTTAATTGAAAGTCGTCTTTGACTTCTTGCTGGTAAATCTTGTAAATTATGACATGATGTGACATTGTGTATTCAGCATAATGTTTAACTATGTGTCTACTTGTGAATTTTACTGAGATACTGAATAAAGTGATAGTGAGAAAAAATGAATGCCTTGAAATATCCTGAGTTACTCCTGGAGCAGCCTTAGCCGAAATGGCTTTTATATCCTTCAGCTTGAGTACCATGACACTTCTCATTTCATAATTTCAAGCTGGCACGCACTCTTTGCTTCCTATGCACCTGCATGTACACTTTAACTGTTTATCATAACTACGTTCATTGCACATTAGCATTTAATATATTGTTGTGTTGAAATTTGAAACGGTTTCTCGTATTCAAGGAACACAGCCAGGAAGTCTCAGTCACAATTTTAATTTTGGTAACATTACAAAAATATCTCAAGCAATAAAACAACACTTACATAATTATCTGTCACAACCAACTTCATGAATAATACACAAAGAAACTGAGGAACATGCACTAGAGGTGTGCGAACATGTTCGAATTCGGTCGAACCGAACCGAACAGGAAATTTGTTCGACCGAAGCCGAACCTAGCTGTTCGTACCCGAACCGTTCGAAAGAAATGATGTGTTCTGCACACTGTGTAAATTGCGTTCGGAATCGAACAACTTTACTGTTCGTTCCCAGCTTTTTGAAATCCACAGACGAAACGGCGGGACCGATCAGTCGCCAGTCGTGCTTCGTTTGTTTTGTGCCTTCCCCACTTCCTGCCTCCCCCTCCCCCCTCGGTCGGTGTTGGCGCCAAATCAGCTACCCGCGCAATGCACCGGGGTGTGAAAGGCAAACAAACTCGTCGTCTGCTGTCTGCAAATTTGGCGTTTGGTTAGGGATTTGGTTAGGGTTTGCACGGATGCAATGCAAAAAATATTCCTCTAGCAGGCCGTGACTCGAGAGTCATTTGTCTTCCACTCTCTAACTAAGCGGGCAGCAACCTAAACAAACATGTCTCTTCGCCTTCGTTGTGATTCACGTGAAGAAGTAGTTGTTGCAAGCTTATTTTTCTGACATGGTGGTTTTTGTCATCTGTCATCAGTTACAAGGCTGATTTCGTTGTGAAGTCTATTTTAAGGCAGTGAATCATCGGCGGTTCGTGTTACTAGCATTAAAACTGGACAAGACAAAACCAATCCTCGGTTAACCGGCACAGCCTAACCGAGCCGATGCCATTCATTCTGAAGCGGTCCATCTTGCTTGCTGCCAGGCCAGAGTGATGTATTAGTGTGTAATTCATTGCTGAAAAAAATGGCAACTTTTATGAAACAACAACGCCTAGCTCGCTTACTTTTATGCTTTTATGTAAGAAAGGAAAAAGTGTCAAAATGTATAGCACTTACCAGTCCAGTGAAAAGAAAAAGCATCTCAGTATCTCTCAAGGGGTGTGACAGTATGAAACTAACACATCAGCAACTCATGGCTGTGGCTGCAATCTGGTGAGTAAACTTCAAAAAATTAATAGTCGACGTCCAGTCAACCAGAATGACATCAAAAATTATTTGTGTCGACCTTTCAGTGTATTTATTTAAACCATAGCTGATTAGTCGAATAATTTAACTATATTACCCTCGAAATCTTAGGCGTCATATTTCTACTCTATCTGTTCGTGTTCGGTTCGAATCTGAACAGCAGTTGTTCGGTTCGGTTCGGTTCGAGGAATTTTGATACTGTTCGGTTCGGTTCGAGAATTTTTTGAGGGATTCTGTTCGTGTTCGGTTCGAATCTGAACATGCCTATTCGCACAGCTCTAACATGCACATTTGTCTACAAGACAGGAAATATGTTTGACAGCAACACCATGTCATGGCATACTGCAAACAAGCATTGTTTCTTAACTATTAACATTCTTTGCGAAACAAAGTATGCAATAAGAACATGTAACGTATAAAGATACAAATGTTTCTTTAACACTAAACAACTAAAAATACTGACAAGACTACCTATTTCACAACCAATTGCAATGATTTATGTATTGAGTAACACTTATATTCCAGAAAAATAATGAACATGCAAGAACTTTATCTTATGGCACATGGATACTACATTAATTTTTTAACTTTAAAATGTCTCTCACACTGCAGCCCAGAGCCAGTTGTTTGCCTATCTGATGAGGGCGAGGAAGGGTGCAAATATAGTACTCTAGACTGTAAAAACCATGCTGGTCCATGCTGGTGGAATGCAAAGTTCTGCTAGAGCCTTTGTAAGAAAACCATGAACAGAGGCAGCCTACCCCTTTTGCATTCTCTTCAGGAGCTTTAGGGCAGAGAGCAGTGAATACTCCTGGTCCTTCAGTGTAGCACCAGTGAGATATCTAAAGGACAATATTCTGCCCACAGCGACACCACCATTTTCACATAAAAATGCACACCAGTCTCCAACGTAAACACTCTCCTCAAGAGTAGGTGCAGTAAGTAATGCCTTCTTCTAAGTCGCCAGTACTTAACAGCCAACACAAGGTTGTTTTCTTGATGATAGCTGGGTTTCCATAACCATCACCTACAAGAACAAATGGACTGGTATCAGTGAGCGGAACATCTGAAAACTTTTTAACACCAAGGCTTCCAGAAGAAACTATGAAAAGGTCCTCAGCAATCTCATCACTTTCAGTGTCATCTTCAGATGCCTCATCATCATCTTCTTCACCATCCTGTCTTACATCAATCACACCACTGTCTATTGACCTCTCTTCAGGAACGTCAAAGTTGGTTTTAGGTTTCAGATGGCATAGTGGGATGAAGGATGCTGGAGTACTTGCAGAAATGAGGTTGAATTTCTTAGCAACTTCCAGCGCTTCTTGGAGTGCAGTCATGACACAATTTTGGATTTCATAATTTTCAGGTAGACATGTTGGAATGTGGGCCAAAGCTTCAGTTTTCATGACTGCTTTCTTCTGTCTTGGAAAATCAATAACTTTCGCAAGATTTGAAAAAGTTGAGGATAAAGTATCCATTCGCCTGAAATGGTTCTGAAGCTCAAGCGTAGAAAAGGACACCACACCGCAGTGTGAGCCAGCACTGGATCTTAATTTTCTAAAAGTCTTTTCACATTCCTGGCTGTCCATTTTCCACGGGAGAAAAAGATGATGCAACTCTGCTTCTCTTAATTTAATTATGACTTGAATTAAAGAGTGGGCATTAACTTCAATGCAGGCATAACAGTTGGCACTTAAAAAAATTACACTGAGCAGAGTAACCATCTTGTTCTTTGATCCATTCCTTCCACAAGCGAAGAACATACAGCCACTTCCACAGCATGTGTATCCTCTGAAGGGGCTCCCAATCTGGTCAAGTAAACGACTCCGCTACTTCTCTCATCATGTCTAAAAATAAAGCTGTCGCTTCACTCTTGGGAATTTTTTCTCTAAGAAGGAGAGATACTTTTGGGTCAGACATTTTCTGTACTACTCTAAAATTCATTTTACCTTTGGGATTAATGTCTGTCTCATTTAGTTCATGCTGATCTTTACTTATGGTATTAATCAGTTCAGCCAGATGTCCCCTGCTGATCAAATGGTGCTTACCAAAGGGGAGAACAATTGATGGCTTAAGCAGAAGGGTTTTTAACTTGGTCCCAATGTGTATATGGTCTTGAACATACACTTCATTGACTTTTTCCTTTGCACTGGACCATTTCCAATTGGGTGGAGTAGTTTGAGTTATAGTTTTGGACACCATAGTAGAAAGGCATCTGCTGTCCCCATCTGCAGAATGGCCTAGTACCACAATATCTGTAAAAAAAGAGAGAAGGAAAGCATTACACAATCTGGAAAAAGCAAAACCGGTTTTCAAAAATGTTGAATAGGAAAGTTTGGTCAATTTTCATTTAATTGAGTGGACTTGCAGAAACATAAAAAAATAGCTGTTTATGAGTGTGATAACAAAATCTGTATAGTACCTTTATCTTTTAAAATTTCTCTCGTCACTGTTATTCTGTCAGACACATCCTGTGTATTAAATTTGTTATCTGTTCCAAACATTTGAAGACAAAATGGTGCAACTCCTATTTTAAGAGCCACTGCCATGATACAATATACAATGTGGGTTGGATAATTTTCGCAATCTTTTGGGCTGAGGTTGCTTTGAAAAAGCCCACCTTTGGCATTCCATTAGTATTTAGTGGCAAAGTTAATCCAACTACCTGATTTCTGCCAGAAAAATATTGAATGCGAGCAGCTATTTGAGACCCATCTTCACAAAGGTACACCATCAGAGGGCAATCGTTCTTTACAAGATACTCTTTAAGATGCTGAGCTCTGAGTTCCCCTTCAATAAAAGGTTGATTCGAGTAAATCATTCTCCTCACTGTAGCAACAGCAGGGAGTGGAGAATTGTTCTTATGACAAAATATTTCATACAAAGATAGGCCTCCCAGAGAGAAGATTAGGAAACCTAACTCCTTGAAAACATTTTCATAGCGTCGTCCTCCTGGCTTTTTTCCAGAAATTGACAATGAACATTGCAATAGCAAGTCAACTTTTTTGTATTCTGATCTCAAGTTATCAATGGAAGTTACTTTGGACATTGCATTGCTTAATCTTTTCTTCAGGTCTTCATTTTCTTTTAAAATTAATTGTAATTTATTCATGACAGGGAAAAACTCTGTTATTTTGAAACATTCTTCAGCGGCACCTTCTAGTCGCTTCCTTGTTCTGTTGAGTCTGGTCTGGTTGAAACTTACGGTCTTGAGGAGAAGAAAGCTGCCAGGCTCAGGATCCTCTCCTCCATCTAAAAATTTTCATCTGCCTTGTTTTCTTCCCCCTCTGAACTTCCAATAATTTCATGCACATTATTGTCCTCATCATCTGATTGAAAAAGTTCAGAACCAGTAGATTTCCTATTAACTCCCGACTTCCTCTGGGGTGGTGTCGTATTAGCATTGCCACTTCTAGGTACAAGACTTTTAGAGGACCCATTTGACGTGCATAAAAATCCAGGGATGTCATTCAGAGTAAGAGTCCTTTCCTTGACTGCCTTCACATGAGTGTGGCAGTGGCTGTAAAAGTTAGATGTATTCCATCTGCAACAACAGAGTGAATAATTTTAGCATAGAAAATCTGATTTCTAATTTCAGGAAAAAATAAATAATTAAAACATACCTTGCATGATTTCTAGTAATCTTGATTTCCTTTTGGCATATAGGACATGGCACTTTCGCAAGATAAGAACCAAACCCATCTTCAACCACTATAGGATTTAAATCAAATTCCCCTTCATATTTGCTCTTTAAGTAAGTGTTGACACTAGTCTTCAGATTTGTGGCTAGATCAATAGCAGTACTGGCTTTAGACTTCTGTCTGCACAAGGGTTCAGTAGGTTCAGTAGCATTAGTGGGGCCTGAGGTGTCACCCACTGCTGTTGCTGCCCGAGCTTGAGAAGCATTGGAAGCTTGAAGCAGCCTCCTTGCAATCTTGGGAATGTTATCAAGCGCTTTTACGTGCCCGGCTAAAAATTCAAATTTCTCAGGTTTGTTTTTAAAAATGCCATAGTACATTTCAAGTTCTTCCTTGGAATCCAGCAGTTCAGGTAGCACGGAGCGCATGTATTCCCTTAAACCAGCCCTATCATCCACATCTACCCCGGCTCCCTCCGCGGGCTCCGCGGTGGTCGCCGTTGGGCCTCGGGTGGCCTGGGCCCCCGTAGCCCCGACCACGGGCTCCTCCATGGTCGTCGGAGCGGTCGCGGCCCCTCGGGCTGCGTCCGGCTCCTCCCCAGCCTTGGTGCTGGTCGCCGCCGGCGTGTCCCCGGTGTCCCGGTCGGAAACCGCCGCTGTGCCTACGGCGTCCCTCTGGGCTCCATCGTCCAGACGGTCCGGGATGTGGGCCGCGGCCGCGGCCTCGGTCCGGCCCCCTCGGCGGCGGCTCTGGCTGCCCCCCGCCGTTGCCCGGCGGGAACGGCGGCGGTGGTGGTGGCGGGCGAAGGGGCCCGTCCCCACCCGGTGGAGGCGGCGGAGGCGGGGGCGGAGGCGCCCCGCCGTCGGCCGTCCCTGTCGACCCGCTCCAGATGATCCTGGGCCCACCTGAGCCCCCTGGAGTGGTCGTGGCCCTGGTCGGGCCCCCGTTGGCTGTGGGCGTTGTTGGCCTCCGAGCTGCTGCTGCACCTGCCCGTCGTCGGAGCTGGTTGTGGTGGCGGACAGCGCCGTTGTCCAGGATGGACATGCGGTTCCCGTGCTGCCGGGCCACCGTCGCTGCATGCCATTTCTTGGAGCCAAACTTCTTGAACCACACCGGGTCGCCTGGGGAGAAACGAACACTTTGAGAAGCGGGTTCAAGTCCCTCAGGTTTCGGCCTGACCAACCAAAGTGCTGTTCGGACTTGTCGTCCCATGAGCCGCTCGTTGGGCGATTTGCCGTCTTCCCCTGGCGTGGAACGTAACGAATCCAGAACGTTGTCCACTCTGGACTGCCAGTCCTGCCCATCAAGGACCTGCCTCTCGAGCATTTCCTTGCCCGACCGTACCATCCGTTCGGCCCTGCCGTTGGAGGATGGTTGACGCGGCGCAGTGAAAAGCTGGCGTATCCCCCGCGTCGCACAGAACTCCCGGAACTTTCTGGCAGTGAACGCAGACCCGTTATCACTAACGATAGTGAACGGGAGGCCATTGTAATTAAAGCACGTGCGGAGACAGCGCATGGCTTCTTCTGTCGTGTGCCCCGACACCAGACCAATGTCCATCCACCCCGTGTGGGCGTCCACGACTACCAGAAAATTTTTCCCGTAAAAGGGTCCTGCAAAATCAATGTGCAGCCTCTGCCACGGCCCTGTTGGCTGCGGCCAAGGCGTCACTGGCAACGCCGGTGCTTGAGCCCGCGTCGCCTGGCAGTTCGGACATCTAGCCACCATGTCCTCAATCTGAGTAGCCAATCCTGGCCACCAGAAGAGTACCCTGGCTAAGGACTTGCTCTTTACGATACCCATGTGGGCGGCGTGGAGATGACGCAGCGCTGCTTGGCGGAGGCTGGGTGGCACGATGACTCGCTCGCCCCACAGCAGGCAGCCTCGGCTGACGGACACCTCCAGGCGCTTCTTGTAGTAGACGCCCGCCTCGCCCCCAGGGTCCTGCGAAGGCCATCCTTCCCGGGCCCAGTTCAGGACTCGTTGCAGCGTCTCGTCCTTTGCCGTGTGCTCGGCGACCTGCTCCCAGGTGAGGTGCGGGCTGCCTATCCCCGTCATGAGGAACAACCCACACGGCTCCGGTGTGTCCGACGGCGCCGTCCCTGGAATTACCAAACGGCTTAGTGCGTCAGCATTCGAGTGCAGCTTCCCTGGCCGGTGGCGGATTTCATAGTCGTAGCAGCCGAGAGTGATGAGCCATCTCTCGACTCGCGGACTCAGGACCTGTGGCATGGGTTTCTGACGCCCAAACAACCAAACCAAAGGCTGGTGGTCCGTCAGAATCACAAACTTGCGGCCCGCTAAGTAGCGGTGCCACTTCTTGACCGCGAAGATAATACTCAGCGCTTCGATGTCGAGCTGCGAGTAGTTCCGCTCGGCCGCTGACAGCGCGCGCGAGGCGTACTCGATGGGGCGCTCGCTGTCGTCCGGGGGGCAGATGTGGCTGATCACTCCGCCGACCCCGACCGGGCTCCCGTCGGCTGCGACCACGACTTCCTTGTTGAGATCATAATGTACAAGTAAGTCAGAGGAACAAAGCATGTCCTTGGCCCTTTGGTACGCATCCTTCTGCTGGTCGCCCCATACCCATTTGGCCTCCTTGTCCAGAAGACGGTAGAGGGGCTCGCAAACTGTCGCCCGGTGCGGCAAAAACTTGTCATAGAAATTCAGTTTGCCCAAAAATGCCCGCAACTCACTGACATTTGTGGGGGCTGGCGCGTTGGCGATGGCCGCGACCCTGTCCGGCAACGGCGTCACGCCCTCGGCATCCAGGTGAAACCCCAGGTAGTCTAGGCTGGTCATGTAGAACTGGCACTTCTCGGCGTGCACCCGGAGACCCGCTGCGCTGAGACGGGTGAGCACTTCGTGGAGAAGTGCATCATGCTCCTGGCGCGTCCTGCCCCTGACGAGAATGTCGTCAAGCCAGACCTTGACTCCGTCCAGACCTGCCAACAAGTCGCAAATCAGACGTTGGAAAATCCCGGGCGCGGCACTGACCCCGAATGGCAACCTGTGGACGGAGAACAGCCCCTTGTGGGTGTTGACGGTGAGGACCTTTGCCGTGGCCTCGTCCACGGGTACCTGTGTGTACGCCTGTGTGAGGTCAATCTTGGAAAAGACGGTCCCCCCACACAGTGTAGAGAACACATCTTCCACTGTAGGCATGGGGTAGTGATCGGGCGTGATCACGTGATTCACCGTGATCCGGTAATCCCCACACAGTCGCGGCCTTCCGGTGCCCTTGAAAACGGGAACAATGGGCGTGGCCCACTCTGCTGTCTGCAGCGGTCCCCGCCAGACCCCGTCTGCCACCTTGCGTTCAATCTCCAGCTCCACTGCCTGTTGCTTCGGAAACGGAACCTTCCTGGCGTTGAAACGCATTGGCCGGACCGCCGGGTCAATGTGGAACGACACCGGCTTGCCGCGGTACTCCCCGAGCCCCGGCCGGAAGCACTCGTAACCCTCTATGTTGAGTGTACCGACCTGTGGTTTCGGCCCTGAGAGCTGGTGTATCTGCAGCGATACCCCGCACGCTGGGAACCATTGGCGTCCCAACAGGCTGGCCCCGGCTTCCGGACCATCGCCGACGAAGAGGGGCAGCCGGCACGTCCCCGACGTGGCGGTGTGCGCCGTCACCCAGAAGTACCCCAGGATCCTGACTGGGTGCGCCGTCCAGACGGTGAGCTTGATCGGAGACTCGAGCAGTGTGGGCCGTGGTTCCGGCCACAGCCGCTCCATGGTCCGCTTGCTGATGAGCGTGACCGGCGCCCCCGTGTCGATCTCGAACGTGATCTTGCTCTGGTCGACGGCGATCTGTAACATTTTCGGCGGCGGAATCAGCATGGGATCGACAGAGTGTGACTCACCCTTTCCAGTCGTCATTTTGAACAGGGAATACTCCACGCCCGCGGCCTCGTTCAGATTGGCTGCGGCGGCGGCCAAGTCGGCGGCCAGGGCAGACAACTGAGCCCGCGCCCCGGTCTGGGGGTTGGGTGCCCCCGACGGCCCCGCCGGCTGTGGCTGGGCCCCGGACGCGGCCATGGCGTTGGTGCGCCCCTTCGGCCTCCGTTGCTGCTTCTTCTTCTTCTTGGCCTCTGCCTCCAGGGTGCGCTTCTTCGTGAAGCACCACCTTTCGATGTGGCCCACGTTGCTGCAGAAGCTGCAGACCGTGTTCTTGAAGCGGCACGACTCGGGGTCGTGCTCCGCGCCACACCTATAGCATTCAGAGACAGAGCCAGATTTAGAACTGTGCGGTAGGGTATTCCTATTACCCTTTCCGGAACCGTGAAATTTGTGCATCGCTTCGGAACCGCCGGCACTTCCGTTCCCCGCCGTCACGTCGATGGCCGCCTGCTGGGCCAACTCGGCGGATCTGGCCGCTTTGACGGCGTCGTCCATAGAGATGTTGTCCCCGGACCGGAACAAGAGCGCTCTGATGTCCAGATTCGCGACTCCGACCACGAGTCGGTCGCGGAGCGCGCGGTCCTCCGACGCACCGAATTTGCAGGGCTTCACCATCTTCCTGAGCACCGTCACGTACTCGGTGATCGTCTCACCGGGAAGCTGGTTGCGGAGGTTGAACTCGGCCGTCGCGACAATCACACTCGGTTCCGGCTGCAAATGTTGCTCGATTCGAGTACAGAGGGCCGCGAATGTCACAGCCTCATTCCGGAGGCTCTGGCCCATGATCGCTTCCATAAACTCAAACATGTGGTCCGAGGATATGGAGACCAGCTCGGCCTTCCGCATGGCGTCCGCGACCACGCCGCGGCGCTCGCAGTGGAACAGAAATTTTTGGTAATAAACCGTCCACTTCTGCGTCCCGTCCGGGTCAAACGACGGAAACGCCGACGACGCCATGGTGCGGCTGGTGCGCGGTTCACTGACAACAACTCTTGGCGGTGACTGTACTTGCCCGTTGTGTTGTTGTCAGCCTCTGGGTCGGTCCATTCCGGCGCGTGGTGGCTGCTGTCGCTGTCCGTTGCTCCCACGTTGGTTCGAAAACTCGTCGCCACTGTGATGTCCGATGGTAAGGGTGAAGGAAGGAAGGTCAGTCGGTAAAAGACGCACTGGTTTATTGCGTGGCACTGTACAGACAGACCGTCCACGGCCGGAGCCGGACCCAGAGTGTCGCTGCGCAGAGCGAGCCGGCGCGGCTGGCGGCGCCGCCCGGCCGGCTGGGCCGATGGCCCGAGGGGTGGCCTACCCCGACGGCGGTGCTACCGGAGCAGCCCCGAACACAACACTTTGCGAGCATAGGCAGATTGTCCAGCTTGTTGTCCTCTATCATTCTACGTAGAGAGACGTCAACGTGGAGGCCTTCTGCAGCCAAGGCTGCCCACAGGCACGGGCCACTTATCTGCGAGGAAAAATAAAATTGAGTGGATGCAATGAAAATATTGTGCTCATTATTAAAAATGAGTCAGAGCCTTACCTGGCTGCTCATTGCTGCAAGACAAAGAGGCACGAAAACACCTCCAAAACAAAAACAAGCCTAGGTAAAGCAAAAAACCATAAAATTGTTTCAAATAATGATACATAATGAACGGCAACATTGATAACCTTGCTACCTATGCCTACATAAAATTTCATGGCATTTTAATATACACGCGCGTTGGAGGTTAGGAAAGCTACTACTCAGCTTTGTTCATTCGGAAACATAACAAGCAAACACATATTTGTAGGTATTAATCGTATGAGTTAGCGATTCAAAATTTATCATGACTGAAGAACACAGGACAACATAATAGCGAAATTTACCCAAAAACACGGTGACTCGGTCTCGTCTTCACCACTCTTCCCCTCGCGGGTGTGCCGCCCCTCAAGCTTCGTCTCGGATTGGCTGGTCGCGATGCGCGTTCCCCCACCACTCAGGAGGGAAAGCCACGGACTTGGTCACGATTCTGCCCGCTCTGTTGTGGCGGGAGTGGGCGGGAGCGGGGACAAATCGAATATGCAACCAAAACCGTGCGAAGAGGACAGGGTTGGACTGGCTACCTGAGGGAAGGGCTCCGGCGGCCGAACGGCCGAGTGCCCCCCCCCCCTCCCCACCCCCAGAAATGTATTTTGAAAAAACCTGAGATAGCTGAGGACACAGGAGGCTTCTATAATAACAGTTTCCAACACCATTTTTATTTGTGCAACGAAGGAGTCGGCTGCCTTCCCCCTACCAAGAAGTGGTAAAATTTCACTCTGTTACTCGGGTAGCTTTCATGTTTTTTTTATTTCTTTAAGACTGTTCCTGCTTTTATCAAATTATTGTGTTGGGGCCCCGGTGGCGATTTCCGAATTGCCGCCCTGGCCAGTCCGAGCCTGGAAGAGGAGAAATCAGAGTGCCTGCAGCTTGGAAGATTCTATCGCAATTACGCGCATTACTACCATTACGCGACCATTACGCAACTATTACGCGTATAACACCTCCATTACGCATATTACGCCTATTACGCCCATATTACGCAAATTACAGGACTATTACGCGGGGGGTGTACCGACTAATACCTGAGTGGAAACTCCCTCGGGCCGTGCGGCCGGTCAGCCGGCGGCGAAAATTCCTACCGGTGGTCAGAAGCTGTGTAATGAGCTGTTCACACACTAAATGGCATGGGACTTTTTTTGTCCCATTCTTATGCGGAATTTAATTGTAACATACATGGTACAATTTTGTCACGTGGCACTGGTCACAATCTTCGTGTTGTCTCAAATATTGGGACCATCTGATGGGACTCCGGGTGACCGTGGATGTATATTTGACATGGAATTGTCAGCGAACATCGGACGACTAAAGAACGACCGGGAAGAACGCCTGCGAACTCAGGGGTAGGCCAGCCCGCATGTCACACGTGCATTTAGGAGTACAGATTGCCTACCCGCTAGGCGCCGAGATTGACCAGAACAACAGGGAAGGTGCGCGCTCAGGAGAGGAGGGAAGAAGTCCTACTAAATGTAGATATTATTTTATTGTCCACCCGGTGGAGGCGGCGGAGGCGGGGGCGGAGGCGCCCCGCCGTCGGCCGTCCCTGTCGACCCGCTCCAGATGATCCTGGGCCCACCTGAGCCCCCTGGAGTGGTCGTGGCCCTGGTCGGGCCCCCGTTGGCTGTGGGCGTTGTTGGCCTCCGAGCTGCTGCTGCACCTGCCCGTCGTCGGAGCTGGTTGTGGTGGCGGACAGCGCCGTTGTCCAGGATGGACATGCGGTTCCCGTGCTGCCGGGCCACCGTCGCTGCATGCCATTTCTTGGAGCCAAACTTCTTGAACCACACCGGGTCGCCTGGGGAGAAACGAACACTTTGAGAAGCGGGTTCAAGTCCCTCAGGTTTCGGCCTGACCAACCAAAGTGCTGTTCGGACTTGTCGTCCCATGAGCCGCTCGTTGGGCGATTTGCCGTCTTCCCCTGGCGTGGAACGTAACGAATCCAGAACGTTGTCCACTCTGGACTGCCAGTCCTGCCCATCAAGGACCTGCCTCTCGAGCATTTCCTTGCCCGACCGTACCATCCGTTCGGCCCTGCCGTTGGAGGATGGTTGACGCGGCGCAGTGAAAAGCTGGCGTATCCCCCGCGTCGCACAGAACTCCCGGAACTTTCTGGCAGTGAACGCAGACCCGTTATCACTAACGATAGTGAACGGGAGGCCATTGTAATTAAAGCACGTGCGGAGACAGCGCATGGCTTCTTCTGTCGTGTGCCCCGACACCAGACCAATGTCCATCCACCCCGTGTGGGCGTCCACGACTACCAGAAAATTTTTCCCGTAAAAGGGTCCTGCAAAATCAATGTGCAGCCTCTGCCACGGCCCTGTTGGCTGCGGCCAAGGCGTCACTGGCAACGCCGGTGCTTGAGCCCGCGTCGCCTGGCAGTTCGGACATCTAGCCACCATGTCCTCAATCTGAGTAGCCAATCCTGGCCACCAGAAGAGTACCCTGGCTAAGGACTTGCTCTTTACGATACCCATGTGGGCGGCGTGGAGATGACGCAGCGCTGCTTGGCGGAGGCTGGGTGGCACGATGACTCGCTCGCCCCACAGCAGGCAGCCTCGGCTGACGGACACCTCCAGGCGCTTCTTGTAGTAGACGCCCGCCTCGCCCCCAGGGTCCTGCGAAGGCCATCCTTCCCGGGCCCAGTTCAGGACTCGTTGCAGCGTCTCGTCCTTTGCCGTGTGCTCGGCGACCTGCTCCCAGGTGAGGTGCGGGCTGCCTATCCCCGTCATGAGGAACAACCCACACGGCTCCGGTGTGTCCGACGGCGCCGTCCCTGGAATTACCAAACGGCTTAGTGCGTCAGCATTCGAGTGCAGCTTCCCTGGCCGGTGGCGGATTTCATAGTCGTAGCAGCCGAGAGTGATGAGCCATCTCTCGACTCGCGGACTCAGGACCTGTGGCATGGGTTTCTGACGCCCAAACAACCAAACCAAAGGCTGGTGGTCCGTCAGAATCACAAACTTGCGGCCCGCTAAGTAGCGGTGCCACTTCTTGACCGCGAAGATAATACTCAGCGCTTCGATGTCGAGCTGCGAGTAGTTCCGCTCGGCCGCTGACAGCGCGCGCGAGGCGTACTCGATGGGGCGCTCGCTGTCGTCCGGGGGGCAGATGTGGCTGATCACTCCGCCGACCCCGACCGGGCTCCCGTCGGCTGCGACCACGACTTCCTTGTTGAGATCATAATGTACAAGTAAGTCAGAGGAACAAAGCATGTCCTTGGCCCTTTGGTACGCATCCTTCTGCTGGTCGCCCCATACCCATTTGGCCTCCTTGTCCAGAAGACGGTAGAGGGGCTCGCAAACTGTCGCCCGGTGCGGCAAAAACTTGTCATAGAAATTCAGTTTGCCCAAAAATGCCCGCAACTCACTGACATTTGTGGGGGCTGGCGCGTTGGCGATGGCCGCGACCCTGTCCGGCAACGGCGTCACGCCCTCGGCATCCAGGTGAAACCCCAGGTAGTCTAGGCTGGTCATGTAGAACTGGCACTTCTCGGCGTGCACCCGGAGACCCGCTGCGCTGAGACGGGTGAGCACTTCGTGGAGAAGTGCATCATGCTCCTGGCGCGTCCTGCCCCTGACGAGAATGTCGTCAAGCCAGACCTTGACTCCGTCCAGACCTGCCAACAAGTCGCAAATCAGACGTTGGAAAATCCCGGGCGCGGCACTGACCCCGAATGGCAACCTGTGGACGGAGAACAGCCCCTTGTGGGTGTTGACGGTGAGGACCTTTGCCGTGGCCTCGTCCACGGGTACCTGTGTGTACGCCTGTGTGAGGTCAATCTTGGAAAAGACGGTCCCCCCACACAGTGTAGAGAACACATCTTCCACTGTAGGCATGGGGTAGTGATCGGGCGTGATCACGTGATTCACCGTGATCCGGTAATCCCCACACAGTCGCGGCCTTCCGGTGCCCTTGAAAACGGGAACAATGGGCGTGGCCCACTCTGCTGTCTGCAGCGGTCCCCGCCAGACCCCGTCTGCCACCTTGCGTTCAATCTCCAGCTCCACTGCCTGTTGCTTCGGAAACGGAACCTTCCTGGCGTTGAAACGCATTGGCCGGACCGCCGGGTCAATGTGGAACGACACCGGCTTGCCGCGGTACTCCCCGAGCCCCGGCCGGAAGCACTCGTAACCCTCTATGTTGAGTGTACCGACCTGTGGTTTCGGCCCTGAGAGCTGGTGTATCTGCAGCGATACCCCGCACGCTGGGAACCATTGGCGTCCCAACAGGCTGGCCCCGGCTTCCGGACCATCGCCGACGAAGAGGGGCAGCCGGCACGTCCCCGACGTGGCGGTGTGCGCCGTCACCCAGAAGTACCCCAGGATCCTGACTGGGTGCGCCGTCCAGACGGTGAGCTTGATCGGAGACTCGAGCAGTGTGGGCCGTGGTTCCGGCCACAGCCGCTCCATGGTCCGCTTGCTGATGAGCGTGACCGGCGCCCCCGTGTCGATCTCGAACGTGATCTTGCTCTGGTCGACGGCGATCTGTAACATTTTCGGCGGCGGAATCAGCATGGGATCGACAGAGTGTGACTCACCCTTTCCAGTCGTCATTTTGAACAGGGAATACTCCACGCCCGCGGCCTCGTTCAGATTGGCTGCGGCGGCGGCCAAGTCGGCGGCCAGGGCAGACAACTGAGCCCGCGCCCCGGTCTGGGGGTTGGGTGCCCCCGACGGCCCCGCCGGCTGTGGCTGGGCCCCGGACGCGGCCATGGCGTTGGTGCGCCCCTTCGGCCTCCGTTGCTGCTTCTTCTTCTTCTTGGCCTCTGCCTCCAGGGTGCGCTTCTTCGTGAAGCACCACCTTTCGATGTGGCCCACGTTGCTGCAGAAGCTGCAGACCGTGTTCTTGAAGCGGCACGACTCGGGGTCGTGCTCCGCGCCACACCTATAGCATTCAGAGACAGAGCCAGATTTAGAACTGTGCGGTAGGGTATTCCTATTACCCTTTCCGGAACCGTGAAATTTGTGCATCGCTTCGGAACCGCCGGCACTTCCGTTCCCCGCCGTCACGTCGATGGCCGCCTGCTGGGCCAACTCGGCGGATCTGGCCGCTTTGACGGCGTCGTCCATAGAGATGTTGTCCCCGGACCGGAACAAGAGCGCTCTGATGTCCAGATTCGCGACTCCGACCACGAGTCGGTCGCGGAGCGCGCGGTCCTCCGACGCACCGAATTTGCAGGGCTTCACCATCTTCCTGAGCACCGTCACGTACTCGGTGATCGTCTCACCGGGAAGCTGGTTGCGGAGGTTGAACTCGGCCGTCGCGACAATCACACTCGGTTCCGGCTGCAAATGTTGCTCGATTCGAGTACAGAGGGCCGCGAATGTCACAGCCTCATTCCGGAGGCTCTGGCCCATGATCGCTTCCATAAACTCAAACATGTGGTCCGAGGATATGGAGACCAGCTCGGCCTTCCGCATGGCGTCCGCGACCACGCCGCGGCGCTCGCAGTGGAACAGAAATTTTTGGTAATAAACCGTCCACTTCTGCGTCCCGTCCGGGTCAAACGACGGAAACGCCGACGACGCCATGGTGCGGCTGGTGCGCGGTTCACTGACAACAACTCTTGGCGGTGACTGTACTTGCCCGTTGTGTTGTTGTCAGCCTCTGGGTCGGTCCATTCCGGCGCGTGGTGGCTGCTGTCGCTGTCCGTTGCTCCCACGTTGGTTCGAAAACTCGTCGCCACTGTGATGTCCGATGGTAAGGGTGAAGGAAGGAAGGTCAGTCGGTAAAAGACGCACTGGTTTATTGCGTGGCACTGTACAGACAGACCGTCCACGGCCGGAGCCGGACCCAGAGTGTCGCTGCGCAGAGCGAGCCGGCGCGGCTGGCGGCGCCGCCCGGCCGGCTGGGCCGATGGCCCGAGGGGTGGCCTACCCCGACGGCGGTGCTACCGGAGCAGCCCCGAACACAACACTTTGCGAGCATAGGCAGATTGTCCAGCTTGTTGTCCTCTATCATTCTACGTAGAGAGACGTCAACGTGGAGGCCTTCTGCAGCCAAGGCTGCCCACAGGCACGGGCCACTTATCTGCGAGGAAAAATAAAATTGAGTGGATGCAATGAAAATATTGTGCTCATTATTAAAAATGAGTCAGAGCCTTACCTGGCTGCTCATTGCTGCAAGACAAAGAGGCACGAAAACACCTCCAAAACAAAAACAAGCCTAGGTAAAGCAAAAAACCATAAAATTGTTTCAAATAATGATACATAATGAACGGCAACATTGATAACCTTGCTACCTATGCCTACATAAAATTTCATGGCATTTTAATATACACGCGCGTTGGAGGTTAGGAAAGCTACTACTCAGCTTTGTTCATTCGGAAACATAACAAGCAAACACATATTTGTAGGTATTAATCGTATGAGTTAGCGATTCAAAATTTATCATGACTGAAGAACACAGGACAACATAATAGCGAAATTTACCCAAAAACACGGTGACTCGGTCTCGTCTTCACCACTCTTCCCCTCGCGGGTGTGCCGCCCCTCAAGCTTCGTCTCGGATTGGCTGGTCGCGATGCGCGTTCCCCCACCACTCAGGAGGGAAAGCCACGGACTTGGTCACGATTCTGCCCGCTCTGTTGTGGCGGGAGTGGGCGGGAGCGGGGACAAATCGAATATGCAACCAAAACCGTGCGAAGAGGACAGGGTTGGACTGGCTACCTGAGGGAAGGGCTCCGGCGGCCGAACGGCCGAGTGCCCCCCCCCCCTCCCCACCCCCAGAAATGTATTTTGAAAAAACCTGAGATAGCTGAGGACACAGGAGGCTTCTATAATAACAGTTTCCAACACCATTTTTATTTGTGCAACGAAGGAGTCGGCTGCCTTCCCCCTACCAAGAAGTGGTAAAATTTCACTCTGTTACTCGGGTAGCTTTCATGTTTTTTTTATTTCTTTAAGACTGTTCCTGCTTTTATCAAATTATTGTGTTGGGGCCCCGGTGGCGATTTCCGAATTGCCGCCCTGGCCAGTCCGAGCCTGGAAGAGGAGAAATCAGAGTGCCTGCAGCTTGGAAGATTCTATCGCAATTACGCGCATTACTACCATTACGCGACCATTACGCAACTATTACGCGTATAACACCTCCATTACGCATATTACGCCTATTACGCCCATATTACGCAAATTACAGGACTATTACGCGGGGGGTGTACCGACTAATACCTGAGTGGAAACTCCCTCGGGCCGTGCGGCCGGTCAGCCGGCGGCGAAAATTCCTACCGGTGGTCAGAAGCTGTGTAATGAGCTGTTCACACACTAAATGGCATGGGACTTTTTTTGTCCCATTCTTATGCGGAATTTAATTGTAACATACATGGTACAATTTTGTCACGTGGCACTGGTCACAATCTTCGTGTTGTCTCAAATATTGGGACCATCTGATGGGACTCCGGGTGACCGTGGATGTATATTTGACATGGAATTGTCAGCGAACATCGGACGACTAAAGAACGACCGGGAAGAACGCCTGCGAACTCAGGGGTAGGCCAGCCCGCATGTCACACGTGCATTTAGGAGTACAGATTGCCTACCCGCTAGGCGCCGAGATTGACCAGAACAACAGGGAAGGTGCGCGCTCAGGAGAGGAGGGAAGAAGTCCTACTAAATGTAGATATTATTTTATTGTCTAAGTATTAAATTTAAGACATCCATTCAAAGCATCCGTGCTTTTTTCGATTTCAGCGGTGCTAGGTGGGTTTCGTTGTGAGGGTGTGGTTCTCCTCTATCGTTAAATGTTGATTTATCGGGGTGTTCCGCCTGATTGATTGATTGACCGATCTCGGATCGTTGGGAAAAGGACACACGAAACTTACAAAGACGCCTTTTAATTCGAAACTATTTAACACCTTAACCTAAACTTATAATACGAGAAGTTCACACAACAATCACTGCCGCGCTCTCGACAGGTGACCGCACCTAACGCTCCGGAACACTTGCATCACCCTCGGAACTTTGGCCCACACACAATCACAATCACGGCACTTCACTTGGGGGTGATGAGACTCGCGGGCCGCGAGTGGCGGACCGGTGGTTGCTGGTAATCCAAATGGCGGCGACACTGGGAGACAAGGGTGGCCGCGGAGCGCACTCGACGCGGTTTTCTAAGAGTCACTCAGGGTCCCGGATTCGAACTTCGGCGAGGGCGGTGGCGGGGCGGACTCGACGCGACTTTCCTGCGAGCTCAAATCGGACTGATGTTTGCGCCGAGCCCTTCGTCCGTCCCCGACCTGCCCGAAGCTCCGGAGACTGCGTCCCGTGTCCTGCCGCTCCAGAAACCAAAGCGGGCTCACCAATCAGCACACTTGTTACAAAGATGTCCACGCCCCTTCCTACGCCAGGGGGGCGCGGAGGAGCCTCGCTTGGTCCTTCGGTTCCGGCCGCCGCCCCCTCCCCCACACCACCCGAAAGCATACCGGGTGACCCGCAAGCCCGACCGTGTTTGCAGATTTCGGCCCGCCTGCCTGTCTGCCAGCTCGGCTGCCCCGGCTGGGACCTCGGCCGGCGCTAGTGCGGGCCGCTGGGCCACCGCGGCGTGCGGCATCTTCTCGCGACCCGCGGCAGGCGGCCGTGGTGGTGAACGGGCTGTGCGCGGGGCGTCTCATGCCGTTCTCTTGATGTTGGTGGTGGCTTAATCACATCTTAATTCTAATGGAGGGTTTTGGGCTAGGCCTGTGCGATTAATCGAATAATTGACAACAATTGTCAATTATTTTATTAATTGTCGATTAATGGCACATAGTCAATTCGATTATTGGTAATTGAGAGCGACGTCAATTATTAACCGATGATCAATTAAAACTAAATTTTTTGTCATCGCTCGATTATCAATTGGTACTCGATTATCAATTATTACTCGATTGTCAATTGTTCCTCGATTATCGATGAATACTCGATTAGAAGTTTAAATCCGATTGTCGGTTGTCAGTCCATAGGAGTTTAAATCCGATTGTCGGTTGTCAGTCCATCAAATAATCGGCCTGTATATTTTTATAAACCAGCGCGAATCTGCGCAAGGGCAGAACAGACAGTCGCGGTGGCGCCTTGGCAAGCAAGAACACGAGTTTTGGCTTCGGCGCCCTGGCTCCTTTCTCTTGTTTGAGCTTCCTTTGCCCGCCCCGACGCGCAAACGCCGCGTTTGCACGAGCAGTCCGCGAGGACCGGGACCGGGACGGCCACGGGCCACGGCGGCACGGCCGACCGGGATCAAGAAGTCAGCGCGACGAGTACGTCGTCAGAACGTACGTTCAGCGTTGGGAGCAACATAATCACGCGGACACCCGTACATGCCTTTCTGATGATAACGCGGAAATTTTGATTTTTAGGCACGGAGTGAAACGGAGTTGCCTTATCGTCTCACCCCGAACTAGACTTTTTTTTTTTCTATGAAGCAAGTACTCTTATGGTAAAATCGAAACGACATAAAATTTCAAAAATCTGTCTTACAAAATTGTGCGTATCATTGCCACAAAGACGTCTGTCAAGTTTTCACATTCGAAAAACATCGCAAACTCGCAAAAAAACGTTTTGAAATTCAGCTTTCTCACTCCACCCACATTGGAGAGAAAGGGATGGAGCTAGCCTGGTTCGGCTCGTCAGCTGGCTGTCTCCGTCATCTCTCCTTTTCCATTCCACGGAAGAAAGCATGCCTTCCTCCTTTTTAGTGAAGCAGCCTTCATTGTTGATGTGCCGAGCCGAGCCGGGGCAGGCCGGCGCCGGCGCTACAAGAGTGTCGACCCTAGTGTTGGAACCGCTTCGAGGGACCCTAGAGTACGCACAACGCGGCAAGAGGCGCAACCCTCACAGAGCGAAGCCCGGTAGCATTGTAGATGGCTCGAGCCACACCGAGGAGTCAGCGGTACCGGCCACAACAGTGCGACCGCCTCGCAGGAGAGCTAGGCCCGCGCATGAGAATGTGAGCGGTCCGCTGCCTTCAGGCTACTCTAAAACTAGCCTTTTCACTCGAAATAAATGGAAACCACGCCAAAACTTATGCGAGGCCCAAACGAAGTCCTCATACCTTAAATTCTTCAATTAAGAAACGACTAAAATTAAATTTGAATCGAATTTAAATTAAAAGTAAATAAATTGAAACTAAATTTAGATCAAATTTGAACTCAATTTGAATGAAAATTAAATTTCACTTGACTCAAATTTTAATAAAACTTAAATCAAATTTAAATGTAACTTATATCATATTTAAATTAAATTTAAACTACACTTTAATTTAATTCCGTACACTCCGGGACTACCAGTATCTCACGAAGTGGGATAGTATTTTTCTGTCTTGTAACAAACATTTTTTAAACAAGTGATAACTAACACTAGCAGTGTAATGTAATGTATGTGCAATAAACATTGTTCCTTTCAGGTGGTTTAACTTCATTTAACGAGCCTGTCCCCGAGTCGGCGTTACAGCATTTGAAATAACAAGGTGTTCACTTTATTCGGTTCGGTCAATTTATCGACCGCCGATCGATTAATTGACCGGTGTCGATTAATCGACTAGTGTCGATTAATTAACCGGTGTCGATTAATTGATCAAACTTTCGATTGCCGATTACCAGTAATCGATTCGAGTGCGTTTTCGATTTTTGGCAAAATCGACCAATTACGATTAATAAGCGAGCGAAGCGAGCTCACATTCTCAAAACGGGCCCCGCGACAACTTTGGTCGTGACTCTGTCTGTCTGTCCGTCTGTCAGTCACGGACTTTCCAGAAACACCACACAACCGTTTTAGCTCCGCTTTTAAGTGTTCGTTCTATAATAATCGGCCCACAAAATGACGAGCCATTCTTTCGATTAATTGCGTTTGAAATATTTCGTAGTACTAGCAGATGTAGGACATTTCAATCCGTGCGGTTGGCACACTGACGGAACTCAGTGACGTCACGGCAGCCGTCCGGTGCCGCTCGGCAGGCTGGTGGTTTGGCTTTTCTGCGACATATTTTGTCGTCGGTTGCTAGTTCGACATGATTTTTGGACATTCAATTCGAGATTTCCTGTTGCTGCGGTGTGGTGTGATGGCAGGTAAGTGACAAGTAGTACGTCGGCTGCAAAGCAGTTTGCGTTCACGTACGTCTCCCCACTCCATGACGTAATTTTTTACGACACGGAATAAAATGTATTATGAAGTGGGGGTCGATTGACTGTCTTCATTCGTTTACGCGTTTCGTTATTAAAGCAATTTCGCATCCGCGGACACTCACTAGACCGCTGTGTTATGGTTACACTCGCTTTCTCATGCGCGCTCCGCGCGCATTCGAAAGCTCGTTTAGAGGGCCTTCGGCCCTCTTGAGTGGCGTGAGGGGACCTCTCGCTGCGCTCGAGGTCCCCTCACGCCACGTGGGCCCTTCGGGCCCACCATTTTTTGGCGCCCTGCGGGCGCCTCGTGTGCCTTGTCATATCCTTTTCAACCGGCGCTCGAGGACGGGGTGCAGGGTCTCGAGACCGGTAGTCGTCGTGGCCTTGTTCCTTTTCGTCGCCTCCCGCCAAGGTCAATGCCGAAAACCGCGTGTCGCTGGGCCTCTTCGTTTGGAAGATCGATGTTGACGCTCGAGGACGGGGTGCAGTGTCTCGAGACCGGTGGTCGTCGTGGCCTTGTTCCTTTTCGTCGCCTCCCGCCAAGGTCAATACCGAAAACCGCATGTAGCTGGGCCTCTTCGTTTGGAAGATAGAAGTTGGCGCTCGAGGACGGGGTGCAGGGTCTCGAGACCGGTGGGCGTAGTGCCCATGATTAACATTGCCGGCCCCCGCAAAGGGCAACGCCGAAAACCAAATGTCGCTAGGCCTCTCCGTTCAAAAGATAAAAGTTGGCGCTCGAGGACGGGGTGCGGGGTCTCGAGAGCGGTGGGCGTAGTGCCCATGATTAACATTGCCGGCCTCCGCAATGTGCAATGCCGAAAACCGCATGTCGCTAGGACCATTGGTTCGCAAAATACATGTTGGCGCTCGAGGACGGTGTCCAAGGTCTCGAGAGCGGTGTCAATGGCACCTGCTCAAACCCGGCACCCTTGACCCCGGCCAATGCCGCAAACCGCAAGTCCCTAGGTCGCTTGGTTCCCGAGATATTCTGCATTTAAGTAGATGAGCTCTCGAGGACGGGGTGCGGGGTCTCGAGACCGGTCGGCGTAGTGCCCATGATTTACATTTTTGGCCCCCGCAAAGTGCAATGCCGAAAACCGCATGTCGTTAGGCCACTCCGTTCAAAAGTTAACAGTTGGCTCTCGAGGACGGTGTCTAGGGTCTCGAGATCGGTGTCATTGGCACTTGTTGAAACCCGGCACCGTTGACCCCGGCCAATGCCGCAAACCGCATGTCTCTAGGTGGCTTGGTTGCCGAGATATTCGGCCATTAGGGTCGCCAGGCGTCGCCGTTTAGCAGTGTGGCTCTCGAGGACGGTGTCCGGGGTCTCGAGACGGGTGTCAGTGGCACTTGTCCATGACCCTCTTCCTTTGCCCTTGGCAGTGCCGCAAACCGCAAGTGTCTAGGTGGCTGGGTTCCCGAGATGTGTGTCATTATATGTGAAATGCCGTCTCGCGCCTCTGGTTAAGGTCCATTTTTGAAATGTGAAAACAAAAATGAGGTTTTTTGGGCATGAAGACGACTTTTGCCGGGGTAGAAAATTTTTCTGCCCTCCCAATTATTTTTGTGAGGATCCCAAAGAATTTTACCGCATGTCGCTAGGAATATTGGTTCCTGAGATATCGCATGTCAGTGAGTCAGTCAGTGAGTCAGTGAGCAATACGGCTGTAGAGTGTTTAGATAAGTAAAAGATGCAGTTGTTTACAGACAACGTTCAGAGGTTATGTTCCCCTGTGCCTGTCCTGGCTTTTGTTGAAACAGCATTAGTATTCACGATTTGGACTACTTCGTAACCTTGCAAATATATTCTTTCTTAAACGCATTTCTTCTCATGTGCTACATGCCACAACCTAAAACTGTTCGGAAGTAGTTCTTACTGTACTGTTTGCGCTCAGTTATCAGTAGCATATTCTTGTCGCAACCAACTAAGAGGGAGTTGGAAGCACCGTTACAGGTGAAAGAAAAAGTGCGTTTCCTAAAACAATGTATTTGATTAGTTGCAGTGCTTTTTTCTTGCGGTGATGATGCAAATGTATGGCGAAACCACTTTGCTGTGACAGTGGTTCGGTTCTCACGTGGCATGTTTCCAATCTCAAGTCAAGAGACCATCTCAAATATTATGAGGTAAACATCAATTTAAATATTGTTTATGTAGTCTATTCATACACCTATTTGTTTTCTTTCAAATTCCTGTTCTTCTTTCAGGTGACAAGGACAAGCTTTGAGCACATTGTTGTACCCGAGTGTAAATTTATGCTGGGCTCGTATTGAGCTGAACCTGGTCAGTAGTTCATTTGCCTGTAAACATTCTTTTGCTTGTGGGTGGAATGTGTGGCTGCAACACGCCTACAGCAATCTCTGTGTTGTGTCCGAGGGTTGCTGATACAAGGAGAACGACACTGCTTCTGCACTATGATTTATTCACACTGAATGACACACTATACACTCCGATAGTCTCCGATAGTCTCCGATAACAGAGTCGCGTAGGACTGGGTCTGGGAGAAGCCGGTGGCTTGGCCAGATCCAGAGTACACAATGAGTCGCTTGGCTCCGGGCCGCCGGTGGCTCCGCGCTCGGCCGGCGACCCGAGCGCCCTCTCGCGGCCTCTCTTGGTACCGTGTCCGGGGCGCGCGCTCTCGCGGACACGGCACCTCTCCCCCCTAGGCGACGTAGTCCCCGAGGCGTACCGGGGGGCGGCGGGCCCTTGTCGACCGGCGCCCCCGCGGTGACCCGGGAGCCTTCTGCGCTGGTTCCAGGGCCTCTGGGTCGGCGTCCCGTCGGGGTGGCGAGTGCGCGTCCCCTTCGGGTTCTTCTGGAGCCGTTCCCTGTTGGCCCGGCGGCGCCCCGTCTCCGCCGAGTTCCGCCAGCACTTGCTCCAGGGCTTCCAGTGCGGGCGGCTCCCTCTCCAGCGCGGCCGGCTCCGCTTCTGGCGCCGGCGGTTCTGGCCCTTCGCCCTGGTCCGGTGCTGTGGACGCCGCAGCGACCGGCTCGTCGCCCATGTCGCTGTCGCTGTGGACCAGGCTTTCCCCGCTATTCCCATCCCGGAAGTCCATCTCCAGCGTGTCCAGCGCGGGTGGCTCTCGCTCGTCCCCGTGCACTGGTGGACTTCCGATGGGCGATAGCGTGGGGGCCGTGGGACTCCAGCCGAACTGATCCAGCAGCTCCCGGAGTGAGGGTTCAGCCGCAGCGCCCGGCTCTTCGCGCTTGTCGCTGCTGCTGCCCTCCGTGTCCATGTCCTCGACCTCCTCCCCTCCTACCTCGTCGAGGACGACGAACTCTGCCATGTTGATTTCCGGGCCCTGCTGCACCTGGACCGTTATTGGTCGGGGGAAGCCCTGGGCGGGGGGAGTGGTGTAAAACTCTTCTCCCTCCCGCGCCAGGCTGGTGTCCCTGACCCCCGGGGGCCATACCGGAAGCGGCTTCCCGTACCGGAGGTGTTCGAGCTTCGCTTTCCGGTACGCCCTCTTGTCCGCCTTCGTCGTCCCCAACGGCCACACGATGGAGGGCGAGTTGGCCGTCCCGCTGGAGGTGGCTGTGCTGCCGCCCCGCGCTCGCCGCGGGATGGCCTCCGGCGGGAACGGCGCTTCCTCCCGGTGGTCTGGCGTCCTGCTCACGACCAACCGGGGGGTCCCGTCCTCCGCCTGCCACTTGTATGTTGGCTGGCGTGCCGGTGACGGCGTGTGCGGCCCGCGGCGGCTGTCCTTTGACGCCTGTCGCCCCCGACGCCTTGCCGCCGACGTCCCTCGCCGTTGCTGGCTCGGCGACCGCGCACGTCGACGGCCGCGACCCCTCGTTTGAGCGTGGCCCTCCCGGCGTGGCGGGGACGGCGTGTGCGGTCCGCGCGCGCGCCGCCGGGCCGGGGGTGGCGTGCGAGGCCCGTGGCGGGTTGGTTCCCGCCCTTGCGAGCCATGCCGCCGTGCTGCTGCCTCCTTCCGGGCTGCTGGGTGGCCGTCGCGACCACGTCGTGCCGGTACCGAGGGTGTTCTTGCCCCCCGTCGGGCCGGCGGGGTGCCGTCCCGGCTGCGGCGTGACGGTGCTGCTCTTGCCCCTTGCGGGGCCGGCGGAGACACGTCACGGCCGCGGTGTGGTGGGGTGATGTCCCGGCCGCGGCGTGGCGGGGTGACGTCCCGGCTGCGGCGTGGCTGTGCTGCTCTTGCCCCTTGCGGGGCCGGCGGGGACACGTCACGGCCGCGGTGTGGCGGGGTCACGGTGTAGGGAGATACGGTGGCGGCACGGCTGCAGCTGCGGCTACCTGCGGGCGACCCCAGAAGTGGGGCCCTCTGCGGTTTCCCCTGCCGGCCGCCGCAGCGCTGCTGTCGTTAGGAGGCGAGCTGCAACACCCGTCCCGCCTACCTGCGAAGGGGGCCGCCGCCTCGCGCGCCGGCCGCCGCGACCCAGCTTAGCCCCTGGCCGCGTCCTGCCCTGCCGTCGCCGCCTCAGTTGATCCACCCCTCGTCTTTGCGGGGCCATTTCCTGTAACATGGGTTTTATGTCATACACTTTGCTTCCCCACACCCTCATCACCACGCCCGCCTCCCAGCTGAAGTTATCCTTGCTCCCGTGGAACACCTTAAACCAGACAGCCTCCCCTTCCTTAAACCTGGGCTCTTCGCTCGCAGGTTCTCGGTTCGGGAGCCTCGTCGGGTTTAATTTGTCCAGCACCGTCTGCGGCGTGCGGCCCATCAGTTTTTGTGCCGGCGTCCGCCCGTCCGCCCCCGGGCGTGCTGCGGTGGGTATGGAGCGCCTCCGCGAGCGCCTCCTCCTTCGTTTTATCCCCCATTTTTTCTATCATGCCCTTCAGGGACTGCACTCCCTTTTCCGCCGGGCCATTCGCTTGCGGCAGATATGGGGGTGAGTGAATGAGGTCGATTCCCTGTTCCTTACAGAACGCCTTCATTTGTTCTGACACAAAACACGGGGCGTTATCAGGCACGATTGTGTCACAGAGTCCGTGAGTGGCAAACGCTCGCCTCAGTCCCTCTATTACTGCCGCCGTGGATGGTCCCGGCTTCCAGAACCCCTCCAGCCAGTTTGTGTTAGAATCGACCATTACTAGCAGCCAGCGCCCCCCAGCGGTCCCCCGAAGTCTAGGTGTATTCGACCCCACGGCCGGGCTGGTGGCCACGGCACGGGCAGAGAGGCCGGCGCGCTCTGGTGTGTCGTTTGACACTCCTCGCAGCCTTGCACTTGCCTCTCTATGTCCTCCCCGATGCCGGGCCACCACAGCGTGACTCGCGCTAGTCGTTTCGACCTGACTATGCCGGGGTGTCCCGCATGCAGCCGGTCCAGGACCCCCTAACGCATCACCGCCGGGATTATCACGCGCGACCTCCACAGCAAGCACCCCCGCAGTGTGCTGAGTTCGCGCTGCCTCTGTCGGTACGGGCTCAGCTCGGCTGGTACTTCTGCCGGCCATCCGTTTACTACGTGTTGCCACACCTGCTGCAGCAGTGGGTCTTTGGCCGTCTCCTCTTCTACCCGCGCGACCGCGAACTCTATCGACCCCGTCCTCTCTACCTGGTGCACATACGCGACCGTCACGTCCTGCTCCTGCTCCTGCTGTGGGGATGGCAGCCGGCTGAGACAGTCCGCGTTGGCGTGGTCCTTCCCCGGCCGGTAAACTAACCGGAAATGGTACGCCCCCAGCCGCAGGAGTCCCCGCAGGACCCTCGGGCTGGCCACCGGCGAGGCCGAGTTCTGCACCATCCCTACTAGCGGCTGGTGGTCCGTGTAAATTGTGAACTCCCGCCCCGCTAGGTACGCGTGGAACTTATTGACCCCAAACAAAATGGCTGCAAACTCTTTATCTAGCTGGCTATAGTTCCTCTGGGCCGGTGTGAGCGTGCACGATGCGTATGCAATCGGCCGCTCGCTCCCGTCCTGCATCTCGTGGCCCAGCACCGCCCCGAACCCGTACGCGGAGCTGTCCACCCCCAGGATCAGGGGCAGGTCCAGCGAGTAGTGACACAGGACCTCCCCGCTGCACAGAAGGGCCTTCGCCGTCTGGAACGCGGCTTCATGCTCTGCGTTCCAGATCCACTCCGCGTCCTTTTCCAGGAGCGCGTAGAGTGGCTTGCACACTTCGGCTCTGCGGGGTAGGAACCGGTCATAAAACGCCATTTTGCCCAGGAATGCCTGCAGCTGTTGTGTTGAGGTCGGCGCGGGTGCGTCCTTTAGGTCCTGGACCCGTTCCTGCAGCGGCTTAAGCCCGGTACCCGGAACACTTCATGTCCCAGGTACCGCACCCGGGTCACGTCAAACTCGCACTTAGGAAATCGTAGGCGGAACCCTTGGCTGCTGAGCCGGCCAAGTACCAGATCCTCTAATTGTAGCAGCTCCTGGGTGTTCGTAGCTGCTAGCAATATGTCGTCCAATAGCACGACCACATTCCTAATGCCCTGCATTGATTGTGCGCTGGAAAATGGCCGGTGCTGTAGAGACGCCGAACGCCAGGCGGTTTACCCTATATAAACCTTTATGGGTTGCGATCGTCAGGATCTGGGCCGTCTCGGCCGTCACTGGCAGCTGCGCGTACGCCATCGTTAAGTCCAACTTCGTGAACACTCGGCCGTTGGCCAGCTGGGCGAACGCCTCGTCTAACGTCGTCACCGGGTAGGGGTCCGGCGAGAGGGCCTTGTTGACCGTCAGCCGGTAGTCCCCGCACAGCCGCGGGGCCCCGTCCGGTTTGTCGACGACGACGAGAGGCGTCGCCCATTTCGACGATGTCGTCGGCGTGATGACGCGTGCTGCTTCCAGCCGGTCTAGTTCCTGCCCTACTTTTTCCCTCCGTGCGTACGGCACGGTGCGTGCTTTCATGTGGATCGGTGTTACACTCGGGTCCACGTGAAGCTGCACTGGGGGCCCTGTGTACGTCCCGAGGCCTGGTTTAAAACACTCGTACCTCTGTTCGTAGTCGCCCCTCTGTTCCGTCAGGGGCTGGCTGTGTTGGCTTGCACTTGCGCTCACACAGTGTATTTGGAGTACTTCGGAGGGCACGTCTCCGTGCACCACCTTGTACCCCAGCGCCCAGAACCAATCCCTGCCGAGCAGTGTGGGCCCGGTGCCCTCGCCGATGTGCAGGGACACCTGCGCCACGAACCCTCGCACCCGGGCCGTGACGACTACCTGTCCCACCACCGGCACTGCCGTGCCGTTCCACACTCGCAGTCTCAGGGGGCTGGGCAGGATTTGCCTATCTGGCCAGACCCGGCGGAACGAATTCTCATCCATGATCGTGACCCCTGCCCCCGTGTCCAGCTCCATCCTGAACGTGACCCCGTCGACCACGATGTCGGCCATCACCGCCTCTCGTGTCCCGAACGGTCCCCCGTTGGGCCTTTCCAGAGTCAGGATGTGTTCCGTTTTCGTGTCGGATGTTCCTATTTCCGGGAGAATTTCCACATGAAATAGGAAATCAAACGGATCCTCGGCTCTTTGCGGTTCGCGCCGCCCGTCCCCCCGGCCCCCCGTGCGCGCCCCTGACAGGAACCCGTTGAACTGTGTCGCTGGCTCCGGCTCAGCTTCCACAAAGTTCGAACCCGCGTCCCTGCCTGCCCTCGCCGGCTCGTACCGCTGGCCGGCTTGCGCGCGTGCCGGACGCTCGGTGCGCCGCTGGCTCCCGGCCCACCTCGGCTGCGACCCGGGCTGTTGCCGTGCCGGGCAGGCCCGTGCCACGTGTCCGGTCTCATCACACGCGAAGCACCGCGTGTTTTTGAACGGACACTGTGCCTTCTCGTGCCTCCCGTTGCACGCTGGGCAGCGCTGGGTCCGGCCCTGGTTCGACCACTGCAGCGCGAACACGTCCACATCCATCTCCGGGTCGAATTCGTCCGGGTCGGGGTACGCGTCCCCCGGGCCCTCGTTGGCGCTCCGGATCGCGTTGACCCCGGCCGGCTTCCGCCCCCCCCTGGCACTGGCACCCCGGGCAATGGCTTTCGCTCGCTTGCCCGCTGGTGCTCATGTTGACGTTTGCCCATGCGGCCGTCGCTGTCGGCTCGCCGGCGTCCCTGTTGCACCTTTCGTACGTCAGCAACACGTCAATAATTTTATCCAGATTGTAGTCGGCCTTCCGCAACAGTTTCGCTCGCACTTCCCGATCGGCGGCTCCGCGAATTAACTGTGCTTTCAGCCTGCCATTTAGTGTTTGCTGACCGAAATTGCAACGGGTGGCCAGTTGCCGCAGCCCTGCTACCCACTCTCGCACGCTTTCCCCGGGCTTTTGCACGCGGTTCAGAAATTCTTGCTCGGCCACGGCCGGCGACGGGTCTGCCGCCCCGTAGCGAGCGCGCAGCGCGTCAAGTACGTCCTGGAACGTCACGTGCGGGTGGCTGATGTCCCGCGGGTAAACAAACGCGGCGATGGCCTCGAACACCTGCCCCGAGCAGATGGGCAGGAAAGCCACTTTCCGCTCGGGATCGGTCTGAAAACCTTGCGCATCGAGCGAAAATAACAACCGTGTTTCGTAATGCGCCCACCGTTCCGTGTTTGGCTGGTAGCACTCGAACCGAAAACGTGGCATGGCCCCCCCCCCCCCCCCCCCCCCGAGCGTCGAATTGGGCCCTCACGGTACTTCCCGCCTAAAATCCTTTCGGTTGGTCTCCGACACGTACCGATCGTTCGCTTTTTAAAAACACTCGCCCCAATTGCTTCGCTTCCTCGTCAATGATTAAAAACACACCTCCGTTCGTCACAAGCTAAAACTGACACTCGGTTGTTGGTGCGTGGCCGTGGCGCTCCGCGTTGTTGTGCACTCACCCTTCGAATCAGCCTCGTCGCCACTGTTGTGTCCGAGGGTTGCTGATACAAGGAGAACGACACTGCTTCTGCACTATGATTTATTCACACTGAATGACACACTATACACTCCGATAGTCTCCGATAGTCTCCGATAACAGAGTCGCGTAGGACTGGGTCTGGGAGAAGCCGGTGGCTTGGCCAGATCCAGAGTACACAATGAGTCGCTTGGCTCCGGGCCGCCGGTGGCTCCGCGCTCGGCCGGCGACCCGAGCGCCCTCTCGCGGCCTCTCTTGGTACCGTGTCCGGGGCGCGCGCTCTCGCGAACACGGCACTCTGATTGATTTGTTTTACGTTGACATCAACATGCTTCTGTAGCCAAACTAATTTCTAATTATTTTTGTTTCAGAGCACATCAATGTCGACTCATTAAAAGGGGCATTCCATATGCTCTCAAGTGTTTGAGTCCGCAATCTTTATTGTCAAGCACCTGAAGTTCTAATGTAAGTTGCCACTAAACTTCATGCGAATATGGAAATGCTTTCAGATGACTATTTAGACCGATATGTTAGATGTATCATTATCATGCTTTTCCTTTTTCCAGACATTCCAGCTGTTGCTAACATCAGGCGGCAGTGTATGAAAGTTCATGATATATAGTGCCAGTGCCTCATGGAAATGGTAGACCGTTCCTGTCCACTCCTGTTACCATTGCTTCTTCGTGAAAGTGCTCAGCTGATCCCTGTGTAAAAGGTTCTTTTTAGTGTCTGTTGATCCCATTCTCATTTATTTGGAACAGTTCAGATCTTTATCCTGTATTTTTTCCATTCATAGACCATAAATTGTTGATGTAACTTTGAAAACTTTGCCCTTATGTAACACTCTTAATTTAGCTCAACCATTCTCGACAGTTGTATTGAAAACCGTTTCCTCAATTAGTATAGAGACTTTTCAGTATTATTTTGGCCTTACCAATCTCTATGAATTGTTTACCTGTAAATGAGATGCCCTGAACTTGATAAAATGTCTAAATGTGATAAAAATACTTGCCTTCTTGCAACTTATGCATTGTCTTTCCCTAGATCAGTGATGCTCACAGTATGCGCACATTAGCTGTGCCTCATTTACTTTTGTCTGAAAACTGACTCTGAAATTATTTTGGGCTTCTATACATGGGTTTTTGCATCAATGCGATTTGTAAATTGTTTATGTAATGCTTATTAATGACTTACTTTAACTCTGCTCAGTTCAAAGCAATTATAAATTGCAATAAATCATCTTAATGTCTGAACCCAACAAAAGCTATTTTTCCTTTTCTTTAAAAATTATCATTTCTTTCACGCACAGTCTTACAACATCACTTTTTGGGGCAGGAAGGAGAATAATCCAGGCAACAGTGAAGGCCAAGGGGTGGGGGGGTACACGAGTTGTACCCTACATCACCGAACAGGGCAAAACTTACAATACGAATAAAAGTGGATGGGTTGTCTCCTGGTGGTGGCTTTGGTCGGGTGGGGTACTCATCGGAATATAATCTGAGGCTAGGTTAGGCACTGAGTAGTTGAAAGGAAGATCAGAGGACGCTACTATGGGTTAGGTTAGGCCGAGGAGAGGGGTGCAGTCGTGCCCATGGCATCGACGCCGTTCTTATACCACGCAACTGGCAAGAACACCGACACGCACTTATCGGGTTGGACATCTCCCTCCCCCCCCCCTCAACAATTGACACATTTTCATATTTTACGTAACACGTAGATCATTCGTTTACCTAAAGACCCCTTCGTCCCCGGCGCAAGCAAAACAAGAAGAAAATCAACCCACATTAGTGGGATTGCCATAGTCTCGTTCTTTATCCTAGCACGTAATACAAAAAGTTAAGCACGAAGTACCCACTTCAGCCTTCACTTCAGCCCCCCCCCCCCCCCCCCCCCCACACACACACCTTACTTTTTTCCGCCGCTGCCTGACCCTGACGAGCGCCTGGGGCATAGGCAAGTGCACGCGTTGGTGTATTGCGGGCTGGCCTATCCCCACCTAGGCAGGCGACTCAAACAAGCATTACCCATCGCGATCAGCCATTATTTCATGTTCAGTTTAAGATGTCTTTACGCTTCGCTCGCTACATTACGCGCAGCATTTCGGAGCGTACCCATAGTTTTAATAATCGCACAGGCCATCGACTCCACTCTTCCTAGAAACCCGCCCTGTGGCCTCGATGCGCACATTCGTTGCCACGCCAGACTCAGGTGGCTGCGAGGAAATGTACTGTACACCCATTTCACATTTCCTCGAGCCCAGCGTGCGGTTGAGCGTTACTGAGACCGGGCCGACAGGGAGGAATCGAACACGCCATGGCCTGGGTCGGTGCGTGGGTGGCCGCGCAGGACCGCACCGATCACGCTAAATATTAAAAACTATTTGGTTTCAAATCGGCGACCCCTTTCATCGTAAAGGGGCAACCATTTCAATTAACAATATTTACATTGTCAATATTTACATTTACATTACAGTTATACAAAATTGTCCCATATACTAGAGATACTAAATTGTAACATGAATAGTTTTGACAATTAGTACCACGTTCATGGGACAATTTCGCCTGCCGTTTGGAACATGAGATGTTTTGCGCAGAATCTCAACATGTCAGGGGACAAATTTGTAGCAGTCTATGGGACAAAAATGTCTCATGCCGTTTAGTGTGCAGAAACTCTTTACCATCGAATTTGAACAAATGGCCGAAGGCTTTCGCATGGCCCAATTCCTCTTAAGGGCGTTCCCATGTTAAACTATAAGGCCCCGTCGCAACCCAAAAATCTTGTCCTATCTTGCCGAAAAAAAAAATGCCAGCATAAGTTGCCATGGCAGCAGGTGATACGCATGTTTTGTGGAAATGATAAAATGTATGAGACTTTTAGATACCTGCGGTGGATTGTACTCTTTCTTTGCTATTTAACGGGGTGATTTAATTGGGGGGACGCGGGGATTGACGGGGGAGGAGCAGGCGTCGGCCACACTCGCTGCCGTTTATGAAGTGCGGGCGGGCAAAGGGTGACGCCTGGCCGGTCCGTGAGGATATGCGTACCGGCGGAATGCCCAGATTCTGCGGTAGGAGAATACCGCGCGTGGCGGCGGCAGGCGAAGGCGCTCCGCTCCGGCCTGCAGATCGATGCGGTCACGCGCCATTCTCGGGTACATATGTTGGGTGTTCTAGATCGCTCTAGGTTGATTGGATCAGAAAGATAGGAATATTGCCCAAAAGCCTAGACGTTGTACTAGAATCGCATCGCTTACACCCACCATGTACAACCAACCGTTTACGAGCTCACTGTAAAACATTATACCCGTAAAACTGGTCAACCGTAGAAAATTTCCTCGTATTTTCAAACCGTAGCTTACGGTTTCATTTTTCCTCACCGTATTGTTAGCACCGCCTCACATACAGGGCGTGTTGCGACACCCTGTATGCGGGAGCATTTCTGCGGAGTCGCACAGACATGACCCAGAGGCCGCGTGCCCACCGCCCAGCCCACCGAGTGTCGCAATGCTGATGCGTGCACGGCTAGTCCGTTCACCCGCGCACTCAGGGGGGCCCGCGACGGCTCGGGCGCACTGGACACGGCAGACTTCGACGAGACACCGACCACGACGGACACGGACCACTGAGGTGAGCTGAGGTGGCTGTCAGGTGCGAGGCGCGGGGAACTTCTAATTTCTAAACTCTGTACACCCCTCTTAAGTTTTAAATATAAACGTAAGTCCAAACCGTACCCGCGTAGATATAGATATAGATATATATATATACACACATAGGATTAACCCTTTAACCTAACATGGTGCATCGGCCGATCGTACCCCTGCTGCCCTGATGGAGAAGTACAGAGCGTTCTACGAAGAGATCTTGTCGTACGCCCGTCAAGTAGTCAAGACCCCCGCCCCCGGATACCCGTGCCTCCTCATTGAAACAACGTACAACCTGACAGCCGCCCACTGCCACGCCATCGCCGACCGCATCATCAAAGTCTGTGAGTACTAGCAATACGTCCAGAACCCCAACTCACGGCAGACCGTCCGGTCCAACGCGTCAGAAAACATCAAGCGCCTCCTGGACTTCCCAAAATCTTGGCAAGTGTCCCGGGCAGAAATCATCTCCTTCCCGGCAGACGACGCCCAAACTGCTTACAGTATCAATACAATTTATCTTCTGATCCTCAACTTACGTAGCAAACAATTCTCCCCAAAAGAAATTACTTATGTCCTCTCGATCCTGCTGCAGCAAGCCTTTAGCACAGAGCAACTACACCTCGCCCACACTCCCCACCCCGCCAAGGACAAGATAAAGGACGACGTCAAGCTACTGCCCGTGAGCGTCGACCAGGGCCCGCCACAGCAGGCCTCAGTCAGCAGTGTCAACGGGGAGAGCGCCGGTGCCCTGAGTGCAACAGCAGCAGCGGTACACGAGGAGGTAAAACAGGTAACCTCAGCCCGCGCCGCCCACACCACTCCGGACACCATAGCCCCGCCCACCGCTGCGACGCTGCCGTACCTGGCCTGCTTGCCACAATTTGACGGACGGGACGAGACCAAGGACTTCGCCCCCTACAAGGCCGTGCTGGAGGCGACACTGCGCGCCCTCAGCGTCCCCGAGATAATATGGGGCGAAATGCTCCTCCTCTCCGTCAAAGAGCCTGCCCTGCGAGTCGTCTTGGCGGAAAGGGAGAGGAACGCAAACTGTACGTACCAGGACGTCATAACTGCACTGGAGAAGGCCTACGGCAACAAATCGACACCGGAGACGTACCTGGACAAGCTTGAGGCCAGGATCAAGTCACCCGGTGAGTCGGTACAGAATTTCTGCAGAGACGTGGAGGCGCCGTGCAAGAAGGTAGACAAGAACATGCCTGAAAACCTCGTCATCGCCCGAATCAAGCGAGGCCTGCCCATCGAGATTCAGAGGGTCATAATCAGGGACCACTTCAAGACCGTGCAGGAGCTCGCCTCCGCCGTCGAGCAGATCGAGAGCGGCCAGACTCGCCTCGCCCAGCTCGAGGCAGGACAACTGCTAAAAACTTCTGTCGACAGGAATGTTGCAGCGCTGACGGACAGCGCACGCCTGGACGAACTCTCCGTGGAGAACCTGCTAAGAAAACTGGAAGACCCCAACGTCGCGGCCGTCCAGACCAATAACAGCAGCAGCAACAAAACAGCAGCGGCAGAGGCTACGGCAACGGCGGCCGGCGCGGGCGAGGCGGGGGTCGCGGCCGCAATGGCAACGGCGGCAACCCGCACGCCAACGCGTCAGGTCAGAACTTCCTGCAACAGCTGTTCCCACTGCGGCAGCAGTACAACCAACAACAGGAGTTCATGGGCACGCTGTCCACAATGTTCAACCGTGGCCGAGGCCGAGGCTCAGGCCGCAGCCGCGGGCGAGGCGGCGGACGCGGCTCGTACAACGGGAACGGGAACCTGAACGGCGGCCAGCATGGTCAATTCCCGCCCGTCAACACAGGTAACCCGCAGGTCAACAACGTCAACCCGCCCTCCCCGTGCTCCTACTGCAGCGACCCACACCAGGCTCAAGAGTGCCCCGCGCTGAATTTTTTCAGCGCGGGCGGGACACAGTAGGAACAACCACGAGCACCCCGCCCGCCCCGAAACTACACGGCTCATGTAAGTTCGTCGACCTTTTCACAGCACTCGCGGCGGCTCACCTACACAACAAAGAAGAGGCCCAGACCATCCGAACCTCCTGCTCGTCGTTCCTGCTTAACAACTGGCACAAATACGCCCCGCTGACGCAGGCCCTCGACAGAGAGAGACACTCCACGGACATCTGGCACGCAAAAAAGCCCCCGGGACTGCTTGAACTAAGAGCATGCGCCGACCTACTTCAAGTACCAATAATCCTCAAAATTCCAGGTCGACCTCATATCAAATTCCACGGCGGCCGCGGCGACACGATCCTACTGGCGGGCAACGGCGAACCCGCTGACCCACTTTTCCAATCCGTCAAGCTGCCCGCCAAACAACAGCCCAGCCCAACGCCCACCGCAGACGAACCGGAGACATCCCGACGTCAGCAAAAGCAGCCGCCTCTCCGCCGCGCATGCACGGCCCCGCACATGAAGGGAAGAACTGCAACGATCAGCAACCCCGAGGCCGGCGACACGACAGAGGGCCCCGACCCCGGCTCATCCCCCCCCCCCCCCCCCCCAGCATCGCCAAGCGGCCACAGAAAACGAGGTCGAAGCCACGCGCGCAACTGCCCAAACAAAGACCAACAAATAGTTAGCAGCGTGGTCCCACCCAGGTTTGTGCCAGCAATGCTAATTCAGATCACGCTGAACGGATGCCCCGTCCTCGCCCTCTTCGATCCCGGCTCCGAGTTCACACTCGTGAGGCCGTGGCCGGTCTCAACCTTGCCCAAGTTTCCAGCCCCGGCTCAACCGGGCATGGCAGACGACTCACGGCTCCAGATCACCGGCGCGTCTAAAATTTAAAATGCACTGGTTGGATGAGGTGAGAATGTGACATGCGCCTGTCAGGGAGGGGCGGATCAGTGACTCAAGCAGGTTACGCTCGGTTGTTAGTGGAGGCTTGGGTAAGTTAGGCTCACAAGGGGACGGCACCAACCCGTAACTCCCAAAATCTTCGAAAAAAATTATTTAGCTTCGTCACCATCCCTATAGCCCGACTGAACCAGAAAAATGTGCCAAATTTCATTTCGGCCCGTTTAAAAAAATGTTAAACTTTCAAATATGGCTAAAATGGGCCAAAATGAAAGTTGTTCCAAATCTTCACGCAAACACTCGATTCCATGGTTTTTTGGGGTCGCTGAACACGAAATTGTCATCCACGTCACGCTTACACGCATATAATCGCCTCAAACTCGAAAAAACGCGACCAATGTTAGATACCTCGACCATACTTTGCGAGAGGCATGTGCAAGGAGAGGTGTGATGATGGCGTCAGACTTTTCAGATAGAGTGTTCGAGGAAGGTATTAAAATACGGTGGCATCAGAGGTTCACATATTTAAGTAACCTATGTTATATATAGTTTAAGTGCGAAATGCGGTTGAAGACCTTTTAATGCTGAAAATGACGTCTACGAGTCCAAAACAAGTGTTGTCGGATATGCCAACTCTGAATAGAAATTAATGTTTTAAGAAATGCACAGGGGCAGCGCAGCTTTGGTGGTTTCGTAGCCAATTTTCATTAGTGGTATAAAATTCGACAGCCGCCGATGAGCCAAGGTAGGTGTGTGCCATGCCGTCAGGTTAAAACCGTAGCTACGGCCTCGTAGATCGGCGCCCGTGCGGCGTTTTACCGTATTATTGTTTGTTTTTTTCGAATTTGAGGCGATAATATGCGTGTGAGCGTGACGTGGGTGACATTTTCGTGTTCAGCGACCCAAAAAACCATGGAATCGAGTGTTCGCACGAAGATGTGGGACAACTTTCATTTTGGCCCATTTTAGCTATATTTGAATGAAATGAAATTTGGCACTTTTTCTTGATTCAGTCGGTCTATAGGGATGGTGACGAAGCTAAATAATTTTTTTCGACTATTTTCGGAATTACGGGTTGGTGCCGTCCCCTTGTCAGGCAGGTAAGGGTAGGTTAGGACTGGTTGAGCGGCATTGATAAGGTAAAGGGAATGTAAGATACGTCCGGCTGCCAGAATATGGGCGTAGCTGCGGCCGGCAACAGCGACGCCCGCAGGGCGTCCTACTGACTGTTAGGCCCCGCAAGGTCTTACTCGTCAGAAGACAGCCGCCGGCAGGCCAAGGTAGGCTTGCGCCAGGCGTGGTGTGGCGGAACAGTGATTCGTGATGAGCGAAGCCTGTAACGCCACGACGCGGTCTGGCGTACGCCTACCTCGTGATATTGCGATATTGAAAATGCCGTCGACGAACGCGCCCTCTGTGTTGCACAGCGAGGATCGGACGGATTGGCTCTGTACGAAAACTGCTTGAAAAAACTTTGTTCGTTGCAGTGTAGTAAATGATTTTCTTCCAAGAAAGATAAATGCCCGGAGGGCCTGATGCTCAGCCCACAGTCTGACTGCATGACGGAAAGTAGTATAACAATTGTACAAAATTTCTAAGAAACTGCCTAAGACACGGTGCCCTTAATGTGAGGTTGACTCCGATATGCTGGGAGGAAGATATGGTCTAAACTACAACCTTCTGCGACTAGCCGTTCTCGAGAAATCGGGCGGAGAGACGGACACGCAGACAAAGCACTTTTGACCCAGTCGGTCCAGGGCTTCGATATCGCTCATCCAACAACACTAACACAGCGCTCCAGTAGATGCCCGCGGGAACAAAATGAATTTTAGAGTGACATGTGCACTTGAACGAAGATGATCAACCACTACTTCGTTGTATATTTGATTTCGTCGCGAAACCAACATCGGGGCGGATCAGCGGAGGTCTCGAACATGACCTGACTCGCAGCCGCAACAACGGAATAAATTGCATTGAATATCCAAATATCACGAAGATGCAAAATGTTCTTGCCGTATCAACCACTACTTCGTTGTATATTTGATTTCGTCGCGAAACCAACATCGGGGCGGATCAGCGGAGGTCTCGAACATGACCTGACTCGCAGCCGCAACAACGGAATAAATTGCATTGAATATCCAAATATCACGTCATACTGGGAACGGACATCAAAATATATCGCAGCAATGCCAAACCATAACCCCGCCTAACAGCACCAAACGGGACGGACGGCTGCTAGCCCGTCCCAAAAGTAGTCGACTTTTTCAAATACCGCGGGCCACCCCGGCAAACTGTGCCATTGGTCCTCAAAATAGCGTGTGCAAATTTTTTTTGAAAATTTTTAATAATTAGAGGTCGCGGACGGCCATTTTAGGGTATACGTGAGACCCAACAAGCTGGC
>CM049593.1:2473459-2565060 GCA_026979955.1 Megalurothrips usitatus
TCCCTGGTCTCGAGTTCGGTGGCTGTATTCATTCACAGCCACCCCTCCCCCCACCCCAACCTCCTCTATGCCTTCCGCCGCAAAACGCACATGTGTAAGTGACTTCACACTAAATGGCATGGGACTTTTTTGTCCCATAGACTGTTACAAATTTGCCCCATGACATGTTGAGATTCTGTGTAAAACATCTCATGTTACAAATCACATGTTACAAGTACTCTTGATACGATTTAATATATTTTATATGGGACAAGTTCGATCGTGCTTTAGTCGCCCGATGCTCCATGCCTAATACATCCATGGTTACCCTGAGTCTCTTCACATTGTCCCATAATTTGGATCAAAACGATTAGTCTGCCATAATATGTGACAAAGCAATTGTTGTCCCATAATTTGGGAAAAAACGAAAATTGAAACCAGTGCCATACACTCAGAAAAGTCGATTCTCGAAACAAGAACAATGTTCTCGGTTCGAGACAATCTCGCACTCAACTTTGTCCAGTACATTTTTATCTTGATCTGAGAACAATATTCTTGACTTAAATCCATTTCTCTGGGCTCAAGTACAGAATGTACTCGGGTGTCACAACTCCACCGAGACAAAAAAGTGGAGAGCATGTTCTGGAAAAAGCTGAGAGCGAAAATGCACTTGAATTTTCGAGCGCATTGGTGTCCACTCGAGTATTCTGAATACCTTCGTTGAATAAAATGCCACCTGCCCGACCCAGATTCGAACCCTCGATCCCTGGGCTGGGAGCCTATGATCACTACGCTACAGCATTGAGCTACCAGGCTGCGAGCCATGGCGACGCCACATGATTAGCTTATTATAGAACCGAGAGCATTGGCCGAGAACATGGAATCGAGCGATGTTCTGTACTCGGATCGAGAACCGACTTTTCTGAGTGTAGGACGAATTTGTCCCATGTGTGTACAATTAAATGGTCTCATAATAATAGGACAAAAAAAGTCCCATGCCACTTAGTGTGTTGGTTGTCGAGTCGCAAGACCGGTATTCTTTCGCAAAAAGATAGAAAGTGGCTCTTGAGGACAGAGTGTAAGGTCTCGAGAGCGGTGGCTGTGGTGTGGTGTCCTTGTTTCCTTTTGCCGAGGCCCGCAGAGGCCGACGTTGAAAACCGCAAGGCAAAAGCTCATGCCGTTCGAATGATAGTAGTTGGGGGTGCATGGTCTAGAGAAAGGTGGTAAGGGTGTTTCAAAACGAATATATATTTGCCCACGGGTGTTTTATTGGCAGAATGGCTGTGAGCGATAGCCACGCCCTTACCCGGCTGGCCCAGACGCTCCCCACCACTGGAGTGCGTTCGAGAACTCCCCCCGAGTGCACCGTGCCACCCGAAGGCCGTCCGAGAACACTTCGGGTGCACTCGGGAGTGTCGGAGTGGGGCGTCCGAGAACTCCGCCGAGAGCACCCGATCGAGTGGAATCTCACCCACCTCTTGGAGCAAGGTGCAATGTCACTCGATGGGGAAGGCGGGAAGTGGCGGGAAGCCGACGAATGGCCGCACGTCGTGAGTGATTATTAATTAAATATGGGCGACGTTCGAGGGCTTCGTACACTTCAGGCATCATCCTGAAGTGCTGTCGAAACTGTTCGCTGTTCATATTAGGGATAGTCACATTTATATATCCTCCTATCCTAACGGGCTTTAGCCTCTCCCCACGGAGGCGCCTCGCTAACATCAAGATTTGCAAGCGAACGAGCCAAAGGCTAGCGTCATCCTCAGCTTCGTTGTTCAAAATACTATTTATGAAGGTAATCGTTGCATTAAGTGCAAGTGACACTATTACACGCCTCCTCTCTGCTTGATTTTCCATCGCTTCCATGGCCTGCAGGCAAGCGGACGCGCTGATGTAAACAAAGCAGACGACATCTCGGCTCACCCGTGCCGTCCGAGAACGATCAACACTCCCGATCCCCCCGACGGCCACTCTACCCCCACCACCGAGTTACCTCGGGTGACGTTGTCGAACGCACCGGTCAATGAATATAAATGTAGGAAAAGGAGCGTTTTCAATAGGGAATTGAATGAGGGCGGACACCTCGCTTTTCCTTTATATTGTAGGCACGTTAATTTGTGAAATGAGTAACTCCAGAGTTCCCAATAATATTATTTTATTAATGTTTAATCACACAGGATACCTTCTCTATTTACTCACATAATCCAGACAGATGGCAGTGGATACACAGGCTTAGTCTTGTAACAATCGTTGCACACAATCGATGGAAGATGACAAAACTCAGAAGGTTTGAGACGTTTACACTTAGAAACTTTAAACACGCAACGGAGTCACAGAAAGAAGGAAGGATTCTTCCGTGTCAGGAGCTCTTCTGATGGCAAAGGAGTTACTGACGCGCTTTCGCGCTGCGAGCCCTTTTAAAACCTCGGCGCCACGCACAGGGCGCGTGTCGCCGGGCCGGGCGGTCAGCGGAGCAGTGACACAATAATGATATGCAAAGTGTATTCATTCGGCGCGCTCGGCTACCGCCGAGGCTAGCAATGAGTCAGTGATCTATTAATTGACTGTGCGTAATAAGTAATTTTTATATAGCATAACGTCCCAAAACTCTGAAATTTGTCGTCCTCGACAAATAACTTAATTGATAAACAAAATACAAGAAAGAATTTGTGAACAATTGGTGAGGTGTACAAAAATATGCTTTACAATAGGATTATACAAGAAGAAAGACTGAAGGATATAAACATGAGTTTCCCAAAACTCTGAAAATTGTTGGTGTTACAATTTCATGAAAGAGAAATAGAGAAGGGTTTGAAAAGAAAACATAGCTTCGGAAACATTAAAACTACGAAAGTGTCCCAAAACTCTGAAATTATGAACGTCACAGGACGCTGGGACAGTAAAAGTAAACACAACATAGCAATCAAACGAAAGAAAAACAATGGAACGAGACACAACAAAAGCTGTTACCTAACAAATACAATAGCAAAACGCAGTTAAGAAAGGTGTGGCTGTGTTTACAACACGCACATTTAAATTTGCGCACCACACGGGGAAAACTAGGCGAAAAATACATAATCCTGAAACCTAGAAAATGACCTTTGTTGTATCTTGTTAAAATGAAGTTAATTGAAAGTGGTTCTTTACTACAACAAGTGCGAGGAACAATCGAGACGGACTAACGGAATACAACAATGAACAAAAATAGCGATTTTTTTTTTTTTTAGAACAATAGTGCTTGAGGCAAAGAACGGCGTCACAAAGGTGATAGGTGATGAGCGACGAGAGCGCCTGGGAGGTAGGCAGGACCCAGACAGTGATGTAGGTTGGGCTGCCGTTTTGGGTCGGCAGGCGCTCAGGTAGGCGACGGAGTAGGAAGGGTGGTCTACTCGGGCCAGGTAGGGGCCAAGTCGCAGCCGTGAGATGCCAGAAGACCGCGTGGCGGACTTAATTCAGGGACGTTCATTGTTGATTCCTCACGTCTCGTTGTCAGCGCACAGGTCGGAACCGAGAAATGCAAAGAAAAAGAAAATATTAATAAAGGCACACATAGGGAAGGGGGGGGGGGGAGGGGAAGTAAAATTAATATGTGTAAACACTAGGTCCTATTCCACATAACCGCAGTGCGAATGTCACATGGAAGCCCTTGTTTTGGGGACGGGCAGTAAACTGTTGAACACACACACACACACACACACACAAATCGAAATTGTCATAAAAGAACACAATAACACATAAAGAAGAAAATAAGGAATACATATTTCACCGTAAGACAAACATTAAAACGAAAAAAAAGTATTGGTATTTAGAGACTAAAAGAAAAAGTATTGATAAAATAAGAACAAAATTACTATATTACTAAAATAGTTGGCAGCAATGGAAAGCAACATAAAACGTAAGAAATGAATTCGTTTTTTTTTTAGTATTTTTTTTTTTTTTTTTTTTTTTTAAGAGGACACACACCTTAATGGAATTGAAGGAGTGTGGTCGTGGATGGAAATCCAGATGGCTGATGACGGAAGAGATGAGTTGTAGGGCCGGGGATGGGCACGCCAAACGGTTGGGCAGCGACGGGAGCACGTACTGCATGGGGTTGCCGCAAGTGGTAGGCAGACCAGGGCAACATGACGCTGCAGAGGTGGCGGCGCGGCACGCAGCAGCGGCCAGAGGCGGCGCCTAGCCCAGGCAGGGCAGCGGGAGGCAGCCGAGGCGGTGCTGGGCGGCGAAGACAGCGACGGCGCCAGGCGGCAGCGCGGGGCGGCGAGAGGCAGCCGAGGCGGTGCAGGGCGGCTGCGCGGATCAGCTGGAGGCAGCCGAGGCGGCGCTGGGCGGCCAAGACAGCGGCGGCGCCAGGCGGCAGCGCGGGGCGGCGAGAGGCAGCCGAGGCGGTGCTGGGCGGCTGCGCGGATCAGCTGGAGGCAGCCGAGGCGGCGCTGGGCGGCGGCGCATCAGCTGGAGGCAGCCGAGGCGGCGAGCGGCAGCGCGAGGCGGGCAGCGCGGGGCGGCGAGAGGCAGCCGAGGCGGTGCAGGGCGGCTGCGCGGGGCGGCGAGAGGCAGCCGAGGCGGTGCTGGGCGGCTGCGCGGGGCGGCGAGAGGCAGCCGAGGCGGCGCTGGGCGGCCAAGACAGCGGCGGCGCCAGGGCGGCAGAGGGGTCTGCTGCAGCGGCGGCCAGGGCAGGACAAGGGCGTCCAGGGCAGGCGAGCGGGTGCGCACGGCGGCTGGCAGGCACCGGCGTGGGTCCGCGGCGCAGAGGCAGGACAGAGGTGCGGCGACAGCAGCCGGGCGGCAGACAGGCGCCGTCAGGTTGGGCGGACTGGAGGCCCAGTGTTGTGCGGAGGCTTTCAACTTAATGCATTAAATTACTTTCCATTGCAGTAATAAAATTAAGGGACCAGGGAGGTGTGCCAATATTAACAAGAGAAGAGAAAAAAAAAAACGTTTGATTACCATGCTGAGAGGACAAAACAGAAAAATTAATAAAAGACAAAGTATTAACTTAACCATAACCAAAGAGGAATAAAATAAAGAAATGTTTACAAAAATTCTAAGAAACCAAAACCCAAAATTGAAGGAAAACAAACCCTCACAAAAAAGTCAAAAGAACCAAAACCTAAAATAGAACAATTATAACCTAAGAAACTAAGAAAAGTTTTTTTTTTGTAAGATTTTGTTTAAGAGGCGATAACAACAGATAAAAAAAAAATTTTCAGAAATTAATTATGGATTGTTGAAGTTGGAGACGGTGGATCCGACATGTCAGGATCCTCGATATCAGAAAACAATAAACTGTCATCATCGTCGCAATCCATGGCGTTAACAAAATCAATTACTGGGTGTCTAGACGTTATCAAGTAGACAGGTAATTTACAGCAATCACAAAGAAAATCAGAACAGTGGTCGGCCCATTCATCGTCACGGTACACGCGAGTATCAAACCGTGAGCCATAAATACCAATATTAGAATAAGGCGTTGGTCCAAAAACTAATTCACCGTTTACGTAGTGCGATTCCGGTACAAGCGCGATAAGGGCGCATCCTGGGCAAATGCGAACAGTGTCTTCGAAATACGCTGAATCACAGGTAATGTAGTTAAAAGTTACTTGGATTGACAGACGAAGATTGAACATGTTGTGGAAGTTGAGGTGGCAGCGGCGGAGAAGTTGAGGCGCTGTGCGGTGCAGGCAGTTGGAGACTTCGGTGCAGACTGGCGACAGTGCGGCGAGCAGGGCAGCGGCGGGTGGAGGAGGGCACCCGAAAAATGTTAATAGGGACAATCAAAGGGGAAGGAGGGACTATTCGGAATCGGAGGTGGGGGGCGTGAAGGGCTCATAGGGCGGCAGGTCAAAGCGGGGAAAATGGCGCCGGAAAATCGTGACGTTTTCCGAGTCACGCTGGCGAGACGACGGCTGGTGTTGTTGGACAAGGGTGTCGGCAGGGCCGACGTGACTATACTTGCAGGCGGACCCAAACGGACAGTAGCCACCGCGAGCAACACGGCGGCAAGGAATAGTTTTCAAATGTTGTTCATAGAGTTCAAAGTAACGCTGTCGATCGGGTCCGGTGATGAATGAGTAGGATTTGATGCCAATAGAGATTTCTACACGACATACCATACAGGCACGGCGGCGTTGGTAGAATCGCGGGCAGGAAGGGTTGGGACGGCCGCGGCGCCATGTCTCGGCGCAGGAGACACAGATGGGCACCGTGCAGCGGCACTCTTTGCCGATGTAGAAGCGGGCACCACGATATGTAGCACCAGTTGGAGATGTAGGCAAAGTGGTGTGGGCGCGGCGACGTCGAATTGGAGCACAGACGGGGACGACATGAGCAGGTGGCGCCTCCGTGAATTTTTGCTCATGCGAAGAGGGACTCCCGTCGGCGTCCAGGGTGAGCGGGACGGGGGTCACCAGCACTGCAGTGAGCGTGCAGCAGCGCGGCTCAGACGGGGCGGGTAATTTATGACGAACGTCGTCGGTGCAGATAACACAGACAAGAGGCGTCTCGGAGAAGTGGCGTTGTTCGATGGCAGCCATTTCAATTTGGGCGGCAGCTTTTTGGAGAGAGAGAAAAAAAATTAAAAGTGCACACAGTCACAAGGTTGGGAGAGAAAAAGGGGGAGGGGAAAAGAGAAGGAGGGAGGGAGAGAGAAATTAGGAGAGGGAAAATTAGGAACGAAAAATGTTCCGAAATTTTTGCCAGCGACTTAAACGCTGAGGGACCGCATAAACGGGATCCGGGCAGAAAAGAAAGGGGTAGGGCTGCCTGGGGGCGTTAGTGCAGGCGAGCGAAGAGTGACGACGATAAGGAATGTCGTCGTGCTCATAAATGGGCGGTAAGGAACGGCGAGAAGCGACAGCTGGCGCGGCAGGCACATGGGAAGGTAGGGCCGGAAGCGGCCGGTGATCAGCGGGTGGAGGCGGCAAAGAGCGAGAATCACTCTTAAGTTTGTGGTTCAGACGGACGGCGTGGAGAAGGGCCGTCGTTAGAACGATGTCCTGTGCACGGCCGTTGAGATTCGCAGTGATGTAGAGATGAAATTGATGCAAACGTTGCCGCGCATTTGGGTCGAGGAGCGGGCAAGGACAATTATGTAATGCATCAGCTGAAACATTTTTGAAAAAATTTTTTTTTAGAGAACAGTAGACGGGGAATCCGAGGCGGGAAGACAGGTGGGTGCGGCAGCAGGGGAAAAAAGAGGGGTAGGAGGGGAGACTGGTACGGGGTTAGGAGAGGGAAGGACATAAACAGAATCAGGAGAAGAATAGAGATTGTCACAAACGGTTGTTGGTTCAACGTAGTTTTGTTCCGGAAGGGCAACTGGTTCACGAACTGGAGGGGGAGGCAGTGGACGAAAAGTGAAAGTGACGGCGCGAGGCGCCGGCGATGGCAAATCAGGATACAATGCATGATATTGAGGGCCGAGCTCATCTGGGCGAGCAGTCAACGATGTTAACGAGATAAGCGGTTCTTCAGGTGCGGGGTCAGACGGCACAGCGGCAGACGCGGGGAGAGAGCCGCGATTCAAACAAAACATGGAAAAGGAGGTAAGAACAACAAGGAGGGCCAGACAAAGGGAGGCGGCGAGAATAAGGAGGAGGGCGAAGCGGGCCGTCGGGTTCTGTGGCGCCACGTCGGTCGGTGCGCGATGCAAAAAAGATAACGGGAAGAGAGAGGAAAAATTCGAAGAGGGACCGGGCGTGGGCGGGACAGCAGGAGAACGGAGACGAATTAAAGCAACAACGCGGAGGTTGTGGACAGTCGAGCGGGGATTTAAAAAAGATGTACTGAGGATAGAACAATGATAGGCGTTATATTCCGGGAAGGTTTGAACAAGAATTGTGCGCACTCGAGCGAGTTCTTTGAGAAGGGGGACCACTGGTTGGTCGCGATTAAAAAGGAAATAAAACACATCAATCGCGCGACGAAGGGAAATGTAAATACTCTCGGTGTCTTCAAGCAAAAACACAGGATGCATTGGCGGGTCATAAATTGGGTACAGGGACACAGAGGCGTTCGGGAGGAACGGCCGTTCAAAAATGTTCGAATAATTCGCGAACAACGAAGAGGTCGTATAAATAGTAGGTGCGGAGTGAACAAGGAGTTTGTCCATAAACGGCAGAAAGGGGGGTTCGTGTTTAACAACAATACCGTCTAGAAGAGCCACAGCAGGATTGAGAAGCAGAAGACGATCGATGCGGCTGTGGAGAGCAGGATGCAGGGACTCATCGGCGGTAGAAAGAGACGAATTGTAGACATTGATCAGTCGAGAGACAGCAGCGGTCAAATCAGGGACAAATATGTCGGTTACATATGTCATCATGACGAAACAACGGGCAGTTGACACAGCACACAGAAAGACCAAAAATATGCGAACTGAAACGAGAGAGAAAAAAAAAGTACAAATGTAAAGAAGAGAAGAGGAGGGAACAGAGGGAGAAGAAAGAGAGGAGGTGCACAGAAGAGGAGAAGGTGTGGGAGGAAGAAGGGAGAGGAAAACAAAGGGTGAAAAGAAAAAGTGAGACTTACACATTGTGAGCTAGGAGGCGGGAGCAAGACACCCTGCCAGGGGAAAGGAATGGAAGAGAATGGACGGGACGGCCGAAAAGTGCGGGGCCGCAGGGCGATCGAAAAAAAAAGCGGGGACAACGTTCGGGGGGGAATGTGGGCGAGCAAGGGGAAAATCGGGTAGTCGGGGGACAAACAAAGGGCTGTGCAGGTAACCGATGCACGGACCGTGGGACGGGGACAGAAGGGTTGGAGGTCAAGCTTTATGGGAAACAACGATTCCTAGACGCGCATCGGTGCAGGTGGCGTACACGATGGCAGGGTCGTAAAATGGACGACGGACGCGTAGGGAGGGGCCTCGGGGTCGGACTTGGCGGCGGCCGGGTCAGCGGGCGTGGGAGCACTAATTTTTGTGGACAATAGTTTTTGGCGAGAGTGCAACAAAAAGGCAGTGAGAGCACTCCACAGGGCAGCGAGCACGTGAAAACCACAGCCGTACTCTCGGTGCAAATGAAAAGCACGGAGGGCGGTTGAGAGAAAATATTTAATAATTTGAGCTATTAACGCAAAACCAACAAACACAGAAAAGAAATTTCCTAATTTACTGAGAAACCCATATACCTTTTCGATAGTATTAGAAGCTATGCGTTGCAAATCTGCGGGTGAAAAAATATCGTAACTCGAGATGCGACTCGGGTCGCCGGAATGGACAGAGACAACAGAGGCCATATGGGCCGTAATTGCAGTGCGGAGATGCGCGTGCATAATTGTCTTTTCAAAACTGCGAAGTTCGGAAACAGAAAAGAGACCGTGAGAACTGATATGCTGTATGCGGGCAAAGCTTATAGGTTGTTCATGGGAGGGCTGGAGCTCGAGCGGCGGCGTCGGTACGAGGCTAAGCTCGGGCGAGAAACTAGCCCAGACATCGGGGCGAAGTTGGAACATGACTGGCGCCAAGCGAGAACACGGAACAATTTCAGATGCAGTGACGATATTACGAGTAACAGCTGTCAAAAAAACACTTTGGTTTTGGTACGTGACGGGCAGATGTTGATAACAGTTGTCAGTATCATGGCGCAAATGGGTCACAACCCTTTCGCACTCTGTGACAAGTAAAGTGTCACCGAGGACAGTAGAGGTGTAACTAGTAGGTTGCGGGAACAAAAGCTGTCCTGCGCTGGTAGGAAAGGCATGCAAAAGTGCAATTTTAGTGCGCAAAATATCACGCTGCAAAAGACAGCGTTTATAAATAGAGTCGGAAAGCAAAGTTGTGAGAGCAGTTTTATGATTAATTTCCATAAACATTAATTTAGACAAAAAGAAAAGAGACAATTCAGGCGTAGCGGGCGTCGAGTCGACCTGATAATACGGCATGTCAAAAAGAACAAAAAGATTAGCGTACTCAGTGGAATAATAAATAAAACCACACTGTTTTTCGGGCGCGGCCAGCTTAATGGCGAAGGAGCGATCAGACGCGGCAGGCGTAACAACATATTCGTCTTTAATTGAGCTATCGGTGTCAGCAAACAGGTGCGTTGCCGGTCCACTGTACAAAATATGAAATCCGTCGGGGCGACACAGATTTTTAGGCAAAACTGTTTCCCAATAACTGGAACCGAGATGGACATCAACACACTGGCCAGGCTGGTAAGGGCATTTTAAGTTACTTTTAAGAATAATTTCGTTAGAGGAGGTATCATAGCGGGCCTGGTAATCTTGAACATGTATTTGCAGACGGACATGAACGAGAGCATTAGGGTACAGTTGCTGCGAGACTACATCAGTGAAAACGTAATTGTCATTATGACACGACCCTTCTCGATTGACGTCACCACGGATGTCGACATCAATAAAATTAAGTTGATTAATTTTGAGGTCTAAGCTTTTGTTATAAAATACGTAACGGCGTTCGGCGTGAACTTTAGTGCATTCTTCACGTGAGAGAGAAATGACGCGGTCATAGGAACGAATGAACGCGGAATGGGAATTGTAAGTGCACTTAAAAATTTCATAAGTCGCAAAAATTGAACAACTAATGACTTGCACAGAATTTTGATTTTTGTGCATCATAATTTGCACTGTGCGATTAGAAGCATGTTGGGTGATATTTGGATGTTGACACTCACCGACACTGTTAAGGGAGTAGCGGAGCGACTGTTGCGGGCGAGTGCAGTCGTATCCAAAAACAGGAAACGAGTCGTTGACACGTGCAGAAGTCGCATGAATAAAATGGAGGCCAACCAACAGGGGCAGCCAGACAATTGACGGCCACGGGGGACACATGGCACAGGTGGTCTGGGAATAGCAAATTGAAACCGAATAGTGGAGGTTAAATGCGGAGTATAAAAAAAAAACACCGCCGAGGGCAGGGTTAAGTGGGTAGCATAGGGCGGGGGCGGGTAGGGGCACCGGAAGGGAAGAGGGGACACAACATAACAAGTGCGCAAGTAAAGGGGAAACAAAAGAAGAGGGAGAAGGGAACACGGATAGCGAGACACAGACAAGAAATTAGAAAAAAATCGGAAAAGAAAGTAAGAAAAAGTCAGGGCTTCAGAGGAAGAGAAAAAAATTATTAATAAGAAAAATGGAGGTTCAATTAAGATGGTACATGATAATATGACAGGGGGTACCACGAAAAGCGTCATATAACATGTCAAGCATGACATCATAAGGGATTCCGTCCAACCCTGTGCCGAGGCGAGGGCAAGCAAAAGTGGTTATTTGATGTTGGACAAGGAAATCACGCAATGCAATGAAAGCACGATGCAACATGGCAGGAGAGGGGCGAACATGGCTATAGGGTTTAGAAATTAAATTTAGAATTGTTCTCTGATTTCGCTGGATAGGAACGACGCACGGGACATGGCGTGGGTGAGAGCGGATTTCATCGCGCATATGAAACACGGACTCCAAATATTGGGCAAGTCCGGCATTCGTATTTACATCTTGGGCAATACATTGGACAATGCAAATACGAGGGTCAGAGGAGAGGAGGTCACCACTACGATGTTCAAGAAACATTGTACGCGACGCGAAAATAGAGAAAACGCGAGAAGAAAAGGGAGGGCGAAAAAATGAGAGGAGGGAGAGAGAGAAAAAAAAAGGTGGAAAATGAGCAGCGAGTAGGAGTGAGAGAGTAAGAAGGTGCGAGAGAGAAAGAACGGAGCGAGCGAGACTGGTCAAGGCGAAGCAGGGACGAAGAAGTAGTGGGGAGCGGGGACACGCGGAGTGGGACGAGGGGAAAAGGGGGGAGTGCGAGGCACCGGTAAGGCACGGAGTACCGGTAGAGTACGGAGTAAGGCGAGGGGAGGGCGGTAGGGCGCGGGAGGGCCCGTAGCGGCGGCAGGGCGCCAGGGTACGGAGGAGGAGGGCGAGGGGGGGCGCGGTAGGGCGCGGGAGGGCCCGGAGCGGCGGCAGGGCGCCAGGGTACGGATGAGGGCAAGGGGGGGGGCGGTAGGGCGCGGGAGGGCCCTGAGCGGCGGCAGGGCGCCAGGGTACGGATGAGGGCGAGGGGGGCGCGGTAGGGCGCGGGAGGGCCCTGAGCGGCGGCAGGGCGCCAGGGTACGGATGAGGGCAAGGGGGGGGGGGCGGTAGGGCGCGGGAGGGCCCTGAGCGGCGCCAGGGCGCTGAGCGGCGGCAGGGCGCCAGGGTACGGATGAGGGCAAAGGGCGCGGGTGGGCCCTGAGCGGGGGGGCGCGGTAGGGCGCGGGAGGGCCCTGAGCGGCGGCAGGGCGCCAGGGTACGGATGAGGGCAAGGGGGGGGGCGGGGGGCGGTAGGGCGCGGGAGGGCCCAGATGAGCGGCGGCAGGGCGCCAGGGGTACGGAGGGTACGGAGGAGGGCGGGGGGGGGGGGGGCGGTAGGGCGCGGGAGGGTCCTGAGCGGCGGCAGGGCGCCAGGGTACGGAGGAGGGCGAGGGGGGCGCGGTAGGGCGCGGGAGGGGCCCGGAGCGGCGGCAGGGCGCTCGAGTGCAGGTGAATCTATAAATAGGCAAAACTGGCAGTCAGACGACAGTTTGTATTTGTTTGGCGAAGTGTAAAGGAAGCGAGTACGAAATTTGTTTGTTTTTGTGGTTGTGTCAAGAACAAGAAATAAAAATGGAATCAGGTAAGGAACGACAACAGTCAAAAATAAGTGTGAAAATGTGAGATAAATTGAGAGAAAACTAATAATGTGTATTTATTGTTTGTGTTAACAGAAAACATGACAATCATCACCGAGGAGGATATGATTGCTGTATTAGATGTGGCAAAATTGTCTATGCCACAACTATATCGCTTGGCAGAGAAAGGGAGCGCGGGTCTCAAACGCGCGGTGTTGCAGTACTGCGGATACCATTACACATGGATTGGGCCGGACAGGGCTGTAGTTAATATTAGACATCTCGACGGAAAAGGTTGGGATTGTTTTAAAAAATTAACTATTGTCATCGAGGAGAACTGGCAAGATGCTAGATATGTGGAAAAGGCGGTGGAGAAGATCGAAACGTTCCTGATGAGGTTTCCCGGCATCACGGAGGTGACGCTCGACTTTGAGAGCGAGCGGGTCTCGCTGAAGGAGACCTTAGGTGACCTAAGGCGGATCAGCTGGCAGCCGAGCCGGCAAATCGTCTACGGATAAAAGGTGAGTAAACAAACAGTGCAACAAGTGTGTGTGTGTGTTTTTGTATGTGCGAGGTGTAACGAATCAAAAGGAGGGGACAGGATGGACTTTGTGCGATGTCGAGAAAGGGGAAGGCAGCGTCGCACGGGGCGGGGCCATTGCGTTCCAGTGGAGGGGTCGTGTAGTGTTTCTTTAATTATTTGTGAGAGAGAAGCAAAAGTGATAGCGCAATCTCAAGTGCGCCTGGAAGAGGCAGTGTAATGTTAGTTATAATAATTACACTCGGTGAGAGCGAGGGAGTGTGTGAGTGTGTGGTCACTCTACGTGATCAATTTGTACCATGTTAAGTGGTGTATGTGAACCGCATTTCGGGGAGAGGGGTGGGGCTGTGTGTTTATGTGACACAATATATTTTTGTTTTTAGAGGGGAAAGTATTTTATTTAATTTTTGAGCCGGGAGGGGAGGAGAGATCGAGGAGTAATAAGATGTGTTTTAATCTCATGTGTTGTGTGTTGCAGGTTGCCGGGACGAGGAAGACTGTGTTTGCTCAACTTTATTTTAAGATGTGAATGTTGATGATGAATTTATTGTGAAATAAACATTGTGTTGTGCCAAATTTGTGTTTGATTATCCTTTACCAACCCTAAAAAAAAACAAGGAGAGTGGAAGAGAGGAGAGGAGAGAAAAAAAAAAAATAATTATTAAATGACCACTAAAATTTTTTTTTTTTTTTAACAAAACTCGAGAAAAGAAAACTTGGAAAGCGAATAATGGTTGAAGGGGGGGGGGGGGGGGAAAAATATTAGTATGAGAAAAAAAAATTGTTTGAGAAAATCCTTAAAAGGGAAAGATAAAAGATGAGAATTAAATATATATATGACCAGCCACGAAAGGGAGAGTACGGAAAGAAGTACGAGAGAGAAAAAAAATTAAATAAAGAGAACAGTACCAAACACGGACGCAGAGAGGAGACAAGAGGATAAGCCGCGAAACTATCGTGGGAGGAGAAAGGCACAGAAACAGAGAGAAAAAGGGACCGCAGGTAGACTGGCGTAGGTGCGAGAGAGAAAGTAACAGCTGAGGCGTCTGGAGACCCGTGAGCCAGGGACGGGAGATGGCGGCCAAGGTCAGCAGGGTGCGGGAGGCGGCCGGGGACGGCCGAAGGCCGATGGTGCACGTCGCCAGATTGACGGCGAGCGGACGGACAGCGAACACACGACGCGAAGGGAGGGGAGCGGGGGAGGTGTCCTCAGCGTAAATACAATAGGAGGCGCCAGAGCGCAGCACGGGACGGGGAGGGCAGGTCGAGCAGGTGTCGCCAAAGGGTCCCTCAACATAGGCCACCCATTTAACGTGGGAGCATTGCGGGAGCCTAGCTAGCCCTTGGCAGGCGCGAAAAGGAAAGGGCGCCAAAGCGCAGCACGGGACAGGGAGGGCAGGTCGAGCAGGTGTCGCCAAAGGGTCCCTCAACATAGGCCACCCATTTAACGTGGGAGCATTGCGGGCATGCCTATCTAGCCCTTGGCAGGCGCGAAAAGGAAAGACAAGATAAAAGAAAAATGCGATATACGCAATCAAAGACAAAAATAGAATCGCAAACAAGTTCTAACTGAAAGGGCCGACGTGTTCTTATTATTTAAAGAGCAAACTAAAATAAATGGGAGTGGGATGAAAATTATATATTAAATTAAAAAAAAAAATGTATCTCTCAAACAAATAAATCATTTACCTTTGTAGGGGACGAGGGACAATGTAACGGGAGCATGGTCACTCCCAAAGACATGAGGAAGGATAGAAGCGGCGGAAATGTGGCGCGCTAGGGGTTTAGACACTAGAATATAATCAAGACGGATCCCTATGTTATCGGGCAGACGTCGGGGGTGAAAACCCCAGAAGGTATAGCAATGTGGGTCAGTAGGGTGGAGAAAGCGAAACGTATCAATAAAACCAAGAGACATTAAATTGCGGAATAACTGGCGTTCCGTGGAAGTCGCGGCAGCTACAGAAATAGCTAACTCAGCAGGATGTATATCTAGTGAAGTTGCAGCAACATTTAGATCACCAGCTATAATCACGGGCAGTTGTGAGTCGAGCAAGGTAGCTACAAATGCATTGAATTGAACAAACCATTCAGCTTTCTTTCGTAATTTATCAAGGGTCAAACCAGCGTAGGGGGCATACACGGACACGACAATGAAGTTGTCAAAATACAATGTAATGACACGTGCTTCCATAGAAAAATCATCAGAGAAACCAGTGACTACACGAGTGGGCGGGCGGCGCGTGGCAATTGCGACGCCAGCATAACCAGGGTTAGTACTAGAAATAGAAAAGGATAGATACCCAAGCGGTTTGAACCACTTAGCAACCACAGAGGAGTGACACTTAGTTTCCTGAAGAAATATAATGTCAAATGTATGGGCGCGAAAAAATTCAAGGTTATCACGACGAAAAAGGGAGCGAAGGCCATTAACATTCCAAGAACAAAGAGACAAAGTAGGAGGGGTGACACTGGCAAGACATGGTAATTGATGCTGAGGCGGGGGAAGTTCCAAGTGAGCGGGGCGGGGATAATATGTTTTAATATTATGAACATGATGCTTCATTGTTTTCCACCCGTTACGATGGGGAACTCTAACTAGATAACTGGAGGGCCCCGAGCGAGAAAGGATTTTTGCAGGACCAACAAACTTTCTCAGAAACTTTTTATTTTTCTTAGTAATATGGCGGCGGACAAGAACCTTCTGACCTAACCTATAAATAGTGTTCTTACGGCGGCGATCAAAATAAAATTTCTGCTTAGCATGTGCAGCAGCAAGGAAAGAACGCGAATTAGTGCGCAACTCAAAATGGCGTAGCAATTTGTCGGTAGGTTTGACATGAGCAGGCAAACAAGCAGACAAGAGGTTAAGGGGCGTCATGGCAGTGTACCCGAAAAGCAGAGAAAAACTGTCAATGTTTAAGCTGAAATTCTTGCTAGTATTAACTGCAAACTGCGCAGCTTTAAGGAGGGAAGGCCAATACAGGAGGTTTTCATTACAATATTTAGTAATTACATTGGAAATGGACTTGATAGCGGCTTCGCTTGCACCGCTAGTAGAGTGAAAGGCGACAGGACTGAAATCAATGGCACAATTGAGACTTTTTAGGAGCTTTCTGAAAAGGGAGGCAGTAAAGCAACTGCCGTAATCAGTTAAAAGGATTTTAAAGGCGCCATAAGTCAAAACAAAGTCTTTAAGGACTTCACAAGCTTCATCAGCAGTCATCGTTTTCATAGGGTAACAAGTTGCAAATTTGGTGTAATTATCTACGAAGACAGCCATATATTTATGACCAGAAGCAGCTAGTGGCATGTATTTTAGGTCAACAGAAACAATATGCATTGGATAATCTGCTACAATAGGCTTTAAAACACCAAATGAACGAGTGGGAGTCTTAAATTGAGAACACAAATCACAAGACTGAACATAACCTATAACAGAATTGGCTTTATTGGGCCAGTAATAAGCAGAAAGCCGTTCTAAAACCTTACGTTGTCCTAAATGACCAGCAAGCAAACTAGAATGGGATTCATGCAAGAGGAGAGGACGCATTTCCGAAGGCACATAAACCTGCGGGGGGTTTGTTTTTGTAAACACAACATTGTTCAAAATTTGAAATTTGTGAGAGGCGGGACATAAAGGATCAGCTAGCAATTGTTGTTTGATCTCGAGAATAACAGGATCAAGTTCCTGTGCAGAAGCTAAATCTGGAAGTCCATAAGACTGGGAAACATCAGAAAATTTCTCATGATTGGGAGAAAGGGGTAAATCATGTAACGGAGAGTCATCGCTAGAAGCGGGATTACTAGATTCATTAGGGGGCACAAGAGGGTCATTCTCATTATCTGAATGCGAGAGAGAGGCAGAACGGGAACGGAGATTATAAGAACGAGCAACGGTGCTCTGAGGCGGCTCAAGTGGAGGGGCAGGGATTTCATCCTTTAGACGGGAGCGAAGGGCCATTAATTCTACACCCAATAAGTTTGAACCTTGTTCAGAGAGATGATTAGGGCAAACACAAGAACCGAAGTCATTGTCATGTTGGAAGTTATTATTAATAAGCATTAAATCTTCAGTGGCTATCAATTTGGCAGCTAAATCTGAACCAGGAGAAAATTTGATAGATAAAAGTTCCTGTAATAATTCTAACTTAAATTCATTCCAATCAGGACGAAGGGAGACAGTAGCACCGCGAAGGGAGGCTTCAGAAGCTGTGGACGCAGCCATTACAAAATCATGTTCTAGTGCAGAAAGGGTCCGGTTGGCCTGGAGGGCGTGCTCAATAGACGCGTAAATGTGGCCATTATAGGGGACCTTGCAGAGAAACGAATTACTAAGGAAGGCATATCGTCCTACGAATGCGGAAACTGTCTTTGTGACAGAAGGGTCTTCGTCAGGGAAAGGGTGAGAAGTTTGGTTAGAACGGGAACGCAAAGGATAACGATGGGTGGGAGGGGAAGGACCAACGGATGACAAGACACCATCATCGCCTAAGGCAGGCGAAGGACCAAACGGGGAGGAAGGTGGGGTGTCAGGGTCTGGACAACGACTCAAGGGGTCCGCGGTATTTTGTGGGCCAGGGCGATAAGTAAATTTCTCGATATCAAATTGGGAGAGACAATCGGCGAAGCGAGCAAGGCGCTGGCCGGGGTTTTTAGTGTGTAAGATGTTAAGGAGACCTGAAGCATCTGTAACCACTTCAAACTTAGTTTGGAGCAGTTCCCTCTTAAAACAGATGCAGGTTTCACACAAGGCAAGGATTTCAATATGAATAGGAGGCCAACGGCTCTCAGTGTCAGTGGTCAGGCGGCTGAAACAACCATAAAGGCGCCAAACACCGTCAGGTGTTTTCTGTTCACATTGACCACCAATACCATATTTAGAACCATCGGTACAAACTCGAGTAGGAAGAGTGGCATCAAAATGCGGGAGAAAACTGGCCTTTATCTCATTGTAAATTTCTGTAACTACTTTATCATGTTCAGGAGTCCAAACAAACGGGACTTTAGGACCTATGACGGAACTAATTATTTTAGTTCGCTGAGCAAAAGAGCGAACACCACGGCGGTGGTAAGAGAGCAGGCCAAAAGCACGACGAGCGTCCGTTTTAGTCTTGACATTCAATAGTAATTCCAAAGGCTTGAACCGAGAGGTATCGGGCCGTGTACCAGTTTGGCTTAAAATCTGTCCTAACAGTGGGATTTCATTATAAAACCATTTACATTTCAAAGGGTTAAGTTTCAAGCGAGCAGAGCGGAAACGGTCAAAAACCTGACGCAACAATGTAAGCATACCAGGGAATGTCTTGTGAGCACAACAAATATCATCTACATAAGAATGAACAGAAATGCCTAACATACCTTCAAAGCATTGGCTAATAATAGAACAGAAAATTTGAATTGAGCATTTAGAACCTTGAGGGAGCCGGCAAAGTGTGTACTGAGTCCCATTGAGAGTAAAGCCAGTAAGTTTTTGGCTAGGGGCATCTAATTGCACTTGAAAAAAGGCAGAGGTCAAATCAATTTTGCAATAATAGGAATTAAAAGCAAGCTTAGAAAGGAGTTCCCGAGTTGAGGGGAGGGCATGGTTCGCTCTCTTGAGGACTGAAGCATTGATGTTCTTCATAGAAAGCAAAAAGCGGTAAGTGACAGGTTCGTCCGGCGAGGAACGGGCTTTCTCAATTAAATAAATTGGGGAGTTATAAATGCTAGTATCACGCTTAACAATTTTAGCTTTTTCTAATTCCTGGACATATTGCAAGGCATACTCTAACTGTTGGGGACTGAGGGGAAACTGAGGAACATAGCTGACAACATGATCGGGACGAACAGGCAAATGAGCCTCGTAAACACAGGGTTCACGAATATCAGCTAAGCTGGTAGCAAAAAGATCATTATATTCCAATAGTAATTCTTTAACTTGTTGGTGTTCCTCAGCAGAAAGCAAGGGACAAATGTCAAAATTCACAGTGACAGGGGGCGACGCTGAAGGGGGAGCGTCGGGTAATTTTATTTCAGTAAGATCATGTTTGCTAGGAGAGGGAACCGGAAGGGAAGGGGCGGGGGAGGGAAAAGAATCAAAGGGTGGGGCGGATGCAGAGAAAGCTGCGGCCAATTCATTATCAGCAGAGGGTAATTTACCCAATAATTGTCCAGAAGATATATGCACAATGGAATCTGAATTATTATAAACACGAAGCGAAGTGCAACCAGGTTCAATCAAGAAATCTAAACAAGTAGCACCCAGGGCATCAGCAAGGCGTTGGTTGTAAGTGAACACCGCGGCAGAAGTAAGGGCTATGGGAAATATTTCAATAGGAACAGAGGTGAAACGGTGCGGCAAGATTGCAACAGCTTTGCATGAATACACTTTACGATCAGATTCAAAAACAGAGTCAGGATTGATGACGTTCAAATCAGACAAGGCACAAGCAGCACTCAAAGGGGTAGTCAAGGATTTGTCAAGAAAAATAAATTTTCTAGTCACAGAACCAATAGTCATTGTGAAGGTATCAGCTTTGTAGTTCATAATAGCAGAAACTTGATATAAAAAGGACAGACCCAAAATGAGGGGATGGGATAACTGGTTACACACAAAAAGTGTGTGAGAAATAATTAAGTCATCACACTTTAAATCAATAGTATACGAACCTTCAATTTGAACAAACAATCCTGCCGCTGTACGCAGAACTGGTTTCTGGGCAGTACGGTCGAGCCGGGTATAATCAACTAAGTCAGAATGGCACAAAGAGAACGTAGCACCACCATCCAGAAGTGCAAGGACAGATATATTATCAATGCGCACTGGCAAGTGCCACTGTGTTCGGGGCGGATGACACAACTGAAGTGAGAAGGCATACGAAGTGAAAGGACCGAGAGGGCGGGTGTCCGAGAGCACGGGCGCGAAAGGGGGGGAGGGTGGAGGGAGGGACTCGTGCGAATCAGGGGGAACACCAGCATATGTAAATTGGGTGTCTTCGTATCCCATCACACACGGGTATTTGGAACGGCCATTGTCATTTACATCACGAGGCGCATCAGAGCCACGGAAGTCAGAGCCGAAAATAGGCTGAGGGCAGTCAACAGGGTCAATAACACGCGAAGGATCGTCAACAAGGCGGGCCGTGGGAGTAGGGGACACAATGGGAGCGGGAAAATCAGCGGAATCGCAAGGTGTCACAGGAATAGAATTGTCATGCCGGTTCGGTGAAGAAAGCGATGGAAAGGGACCACACGGTTGAAACTCGTCGGTGTGGGAAACCGGAGGGTGATAAGACAATTGAGGCGAGGCACGCGTTGTTTCAGGAACATCGCTACGCAGGGCGGCATTAGCATCTACAGTATGCAAATTAGTAGTGGGTGCAGCGGCAAGGGGGCCGTCGTCGCGAAAGAGGCGCGTGGTGGTCAAGGGGTCACGGAAGTGAACGGCCTTGGAGGGGCGCTTCGCGGCGCGTGGCGGCGAAGGGGAACGCAGGCGCGTGCGACCAGGGAGAGAATTTGTACAAAAATCAAGGAAACGGGCAGTAAAGGGCTCAAAGTGTCCACTATCATAAGAACCTGAAAATTTGAGATAGACAGCAACAATAGCTTTGTCAGATGAGAAAAGGCGGACACCATCTCGGGTGTGAACCACGATATGAAGAAACAAGGATTGGGCGAGGGCCCAAATCTCGTTTTCCGAGGCATAAACACCATCAGTAATCATATACTTAACATACTCAGAACGCGAGCGCGCAGGGCGGTCGTCAATACAAATAAAGTCAGAAAAATCATCCCAATTCTTAGAAATATATGCCACACTAAATTTGCGCAAACCACGCGCGTAATCAATGGAACCAAACATAGCCATACTAACACTAGAAAATAGGCAGTTACCATCACCATGAATCGGAACAGTGGAAATAGTGTTATAAGGAACATGAGTCAAAGGCGGGAAATTGTCAGCAGTAAGACCAGCAGACACAGCGCAGACATTACCGTCAGACCGCGCCTGCTGGCGATCTAGTTTTTTGAAACATGCGTCAAATGGTTGGAAATTTTGCAATCACCGTCGCGGTGATCGCCGTCGCAGTAATTGCAAGTCATCGCCGGTCGGCGAGAGTTGTCAGAGCGGTCGTCATCACGACGGGTAACACTTACCTCGGCGTAGTCCGCTGAGGGACCACGCGTGCGATAACTAGGGTTAGTGAGTGTAGTTTTACGGCCACGGAAAGGAGACATACGGGGCGGGCTGCGATTGTCATTGAAAGGGCGACTAGGGCTGCGAGAGAAGTCACGACCACTCGAAAAACGGCGGTCATTATCACCATAACCTGAGAAACCATACCTCTGCGGTGTCCTGTTGCGAGGAGAAAAATTAGGCGGTCCACGGCGGAACCGACCCTGCTGAAAATCACGGTAATTATTTTCATACCTGGGGCGATCATTGTACCTGTCGTACGAATCGTTCCAAGGACGACGGAAAGGTGAGCGAGACTGAGAGTTGTCACGCCGAGGAGGGCGAGAATTGAAGTCGTCACGCCGTGACTGGCGAGGGAAATCGTCACGCCGTGGCTGGCGAGGGAAGTCGTCACGCCGAGAGGGGCGGGACGAAGTGGGCTCAGAGACAGCAGCGGCGGATCCCGGGGTGTTACCAGTGACCAGCGCTTGTAACTTGGTAACAAGAGTATCAACAAGAGCAGCAGCAGAGGCAAGATCCTTAGATTCCTGTTTAATAACCAAAGGAGGCACAGCAGGAGGGGCAGATTGCAAAGGAGCGGGAGAATTAGCGACAGCAACAGGGGAAGGGGCAGGAGCAGCAAGGCTAGGAGTAGCGTAGCATGTTTCCATGGCTTTCAGAGAATGAGCGCGCATTGCAGCGCGGTGAATATTATCCACTTTTTGAACTTTTTCAAGAAAATTATTAATAGTGTAATCTTCGGGGCGCAAAACAGAAGCAATAGCCCACGGCAAACCTTTATGCAAGTGTTTAAGAATTTCGGCTTCTTGCGTGATTTCGGCTTTCCGGCAGAGACTCAAAACATTTTCAGCATAATTTTGAAAAGATTCATCGGCCGTCTTGCAACGAGACAAGAGAGTCTCACGATGCATTTCGGCATCACAAACAATTTGAAAACACCGAACTAGGCGATCAGCCACATAGACATAACGCTCGGCGGGCGTCCACGGCTGGTCAGTAGCAGGATTATTTGGATTTTGTTCTAACCATTTTATTTCACGATGCACAAGGGAAAGAGCAGAATCACGACACTGATTTTCTAAATACACAAGTTTTTGAGCCGGAGAGATGTCAGGATAACACCCAAAAAGTCGATTCAAACGGGCAAAGAAAAGCTCAACATCCTCGTTAGGAGCTCCCGAAAATACAGGCAAAATGGGGGTCATTGTGAAATTAGCCATATTATGAGCACGAGCGGCGAGCTCGGGAAAAAGAGGGACGTGAAAATTATTTGGATCACGGTAATCAACAGCACAATTTGAAACGTGATTTAAAGCGGTTTCGAAAGCAGTGACAATATTATTATTATTAGCGTGGAGGTGAGCAAGCGAATGCAGAAAAGCGTGAATATGCACAACAGAGAAACGCAACACGTCAAAACTTGGATCCGGGGGAGCAGTCACAAGATACAAATTAGTATTGTTACGATCTTGAGGGATAAAACTACCAAAATGTTGGAGAGCAAGAGCGCGGCGCGCTTGGGTCGTAGGATTAACGGGACTATTAAAAGCACTATTTATTCCAAACCAAGAAGAAAGAATTTGTCTTATGTAACCGGTTATCAAAGCAGCAGGTAGAGGTTCAGTTGTAGACAGCACAAAAAATGGATAGGGCGAAGTACGGCAAGTTAAAAGAAAATCATGAACTGCAGTTAAAAGTGCGATATTATCCATGCCATAGCAAGAAAATTTTTTTTAAGAAGTGAAACTATATTTACAAGGAAAAGTCAAAATCAACGAGAACAAAATTATTTAATTCCACAAACAACGTACCACAACAGGGAAAGTAAAAGCGGGTGTACGGAAACCACGTTAGGAGGGGGGTAAGGGGTTCTCTTTTCTTCTTTTGTTTATGTTAGTATGTATTTAGATATTTTAGGGGAGGCGTAGTTATGAAGGGAGAGGTCTAGTGAAGAATATAGGAGGGTCGTTCTAAGTTCGATTCCACACGCTTTTCCTTTATATTGTAGGCACGTTAATTTGTGAAATGAGTAACTCCAGAGTTCCCAATAATATTATTTTATTAATGTTTAATCACACAGGATACCTTCTCTATTTACTCACATAATCCAGACAGATGGCAGTGGATACACAGGCTTAGTCTTGTAACAATCGTTGCACACAATCGATGGAAGATGACAAAACTCGGAAGGTTTGAGACGTTTACACTTAGAAACTTTAAACACGCAACGGAGTCACAGAAAGAAGGAAGGATTCTTCCGTGTCAGGAGCTCTTCTGATGGCAAAGGAGTTACTGACGCGCTTTCGCGCTGCGAGCCCTTTTAAAACCTCGGCGCCACGCGCAGGGCGCGTGTCGCCGGGCCGGGCGGTCAGCGGAGCAGTGACACAATAATGATATGCAAAGTGTATTCATTCGGCGCGCTCGGCTACCGCCGAGGCTAGCAATGAGTCAGTGATCTATAATTGACTGTGCGTAATAAGTAATTTTTATATAGCATAACGTCGGAACGGGCTGAGCTTAGTAATTTTAATTGTTACTAAAATTTGTACCACTGGACACATCTCGAGCGGCATGAGGCGAGGGCCCCCGCAAACGCTGCCAGCAGGCGAAGCCGGCCAAATCCCTCTGTCGAACCGAGGTGCCAGTGCAGTGGAACGAAACCGGCACCGAGGTTCAACGGTGGGACGGACCTACTCTTCAGGTGTGATCTTTTAACCTGCTCTGCCTGGCCGCACCCCCGAGGGCCGTGACCCTGGCGCCCCCACGGCGCCGTGCGCCCCCGGCTTATGCAAGGCGCCGTGACCCCGATAGATAGTGCCGCGCCGTCTGAGGCTGCGCTCGCGGCGTTTGCATTCGGAGCCCGCCTGCCGGGGGTGCGCGCGGACGTCACGTGCGGCCCGGGAGATTGCTGCGACCCGGCGAGGGTGACATCCACTTCCCTCCGGGCCGCCGAGGCAGCCGCTCTCACCGAATACCAAGTCGCTGTGGGTCCGCCCGCAGGTGTTCTTTCCAAGGGCAGGGTGGTGAGGTGATGTGCGAAATGAGGGTTTTTTCAGTGCTGTTGGCATGCCTCGCTACGGTAAGTAGAATCGGCGCTGGAGAAAGTCAGTCTTCGGAACAAGAACACTCTGGGAACTTAACTGTGTGACAGCTGACAGTCACATACTGTAATCAACGACATAAAATCTAGAGACAGACAAAATCCGTTCCGATCCCTAAACAACGTGAGTCTTTTTTTCCGATGCTCAGAAGCTGTTTTGAGCCACGTCCTCAGGTGGTTCGAATGGGCGTCGGCGTCACATTGAAATATAACTGTGAGTCAATCTTTCAAGGATATCTGACCAAAAGTGTCACATTGCTTAGGGAACACAGTAAAAATCCTACGAAGACAGTCTTCGTAGGCTGCGAAGAAAATGAGGTCTTTGTAGGATTCTTCGTATTACGAAGCATTCCTCCGTAGCCTACGAAGAAATCCGTCGTAATGCGAAGGATTCTACGAAGACTTCATTTTCTTCGGGGACATTTTACTATGAACATGAAAAATGTGTCAGTGTCTGGATTTGATGTGAGAAAGTGCCACGTCAATTAAAGTATGCGACCGTCACATACTTCAGTTTTCAGAGCAACGTCCTTGATAGGAAACTATTTCGCACTCATCATAGTCCAGCAAGCTCTGATTCTTGCTTCGGGAACAGCATCCATGGCTCAAATCCTCTTCCCTATGCTGAAGCGCAGAAGGTACACGGGTGTAAGAACTCTACCGAGAGCAATAAAGTCAAGAGCCTGTTCTGGAGAACGAAAGTTTGCTCGAAGGCATGTCCACTCGAGTAGTGTGTGCACCTTCGAATAAAGTGCCGCCTGTTCGGTCCGCACTAATGGATTAGTAATGAACATTGTCATTGAAAGAACGACGAAGGCTCACCGTTGTTCACAAAGCAATAAAAAGGGGCTAAAATTTGACTATTAGGATACGCCTCAACAAGATTAGCGGCGCACTTTTTGCAGAGGCTGCCACTTTCTTTCTAGTCGGCATGAATAGTTTATCTTTGTATGTGTGCTCTTTAAGTCCACCTGAAACGCCCCAAAGGGGCGAACTTAGTTGACTTCCTATTAAGGTATGGACCACCCTCTTAACTGAAAACCTTCATAAAGCGGACGTTGAAGGTCCCTAAAAAACTGCTTTCAGAGTGAAAATTGGACACGTGGAAATGTACATGGTTTTTTGGTCCATCAAAGCCTGCCGCTTAGCGAATTTCAACCCTCCTGGACTAGGCGGTGAAAACGGTCTTGGCTAGGCGTAAAACGATGCTCCCCACTTAAAAATGTTGCTTAGTCTGACGAGAAACGGGGGAGCAGGCAAGACATTTTGTGTGTGTATGTTATGTTGGGTGCCCGAAGAGTTCATTAGGCTGGTATTGCACTGATGTGTGCCTTCGTAAAGCTGATAGAAATATAATTAAATGTGCTAAAATCTCAGGTTTTGCTTTACGTCAGTCACTGTTTGCTTTATACACTGTAAAAAATAAGTACGGAAAGTACCGCAAACTTTTATGACGGAGGCCCGGTTTTAAAGCGTGTCCTCGACATCTTGGGTACGGAGAAGAACTTCTGTTCGTTTCCGCGGGTCCTTAGCATGCCCAGAACGGAGGATTCCGTAGTTTACCCCAAAGTATCATATAGGATCAGGTACGGAACCTGATCGGCCCCAGAAACGGAACGAGTGGTACGGATAGAATAGGCAGTACGGAGAAATCAGGTACGGAGACACTGCTCCACGCAGCTTCGTGCGTACTTTTTACAGTGTACTACAACTGTGGGTCGCATGAGGTCCCCATGCACTTACTTTTGCGTTGTGGGCACGCGGTAGACACGGTACTTACAGGTCCTGTTGAAGAAAAGTCGTTCCCCCCTTGGGAAAACCGCCATATTCCACTAGTAAAGAACCTGAAGCTGGAACAGAGCGGTAGGGAGTATAGTTTTAGGGTGTAATGGGATATTTCTGCCCCGCCCCCTGCCTGGACTAACCCTTAAATTTGTAGGGGGTGGGGGCAAACTCCAAGAATTGTTGAAAATTGATTCGAAGTTGCTCGGGCGGTTAGCGGTGTCTTCATGGGTTCCCGAAATGACCGCGGCGACCCGGGACAAAAAAAAACATTTAAAAAACTGGAAAGTTAAGCGCTGCACTCACTGCGGCGCTCGCACCGTCTCGCAGCGCATCGTCCCTCGGTTCAAAGGCCGCTGACCCACAGGGTTGCCTACCCCCCCCCCCCCCCCCCCTCCCCCCGCGCAAGAACTTTCGCTCTCGTAATTTTCATGTCCGACCTTAAGTATCATCAATGTACTCTCCTGGATGGCCTCTTCACGCTCCCGAAGTGGCGCAACGGTTTGAGGATGATCACCCTTTATTCCACCCCTGCGGTGTCTGGTCAGGTGCTGGTGCGGCCGGCGGCCGACGGCTCGGGGCTGCGGCCGCGCACGCTGCAGCGCCTGATCTCGCTGGGCGCCGAGGCCTCGCCCCAGCCGCCCGCCCTGAACACGACTGACTGTCGCGGCCAGCAATTCAGCTGCGTCGGCTGCAAGTCGAGGCTGCGGTGCGCCAAAGTGGGCGGCTCCTACCACCCAGTAGAGATCGTCAGCTGCACCTCGGACACACCCTACTGCACGGCAGGTACGCGCGCAAGCACTTTCAAAAATTCCCTTGTTGATTAACCGGAGTCTGTTGAGTAGGTTCTCAACTGATGTTCATTGTAAAATGACAATGACTTATTGCCATTTTGACTACAAATTTACCATGTGTACAAAAACGCGACGCTGGTTCGCACACGGTAACTGAATAATTTCAGATAAATAACAGGATATGTCTCAAAAACTTAAAATGTCAACATCTAGTACATTAAAAGGAGACGTCATAATTTAACGGGAATCAGTATGAGTGTTTTCTTTATTGGCTTAGCAATAGCGAAGCCCTTACCCGACTATCCTAAAAATTTATTGTGTCTTTGTGGCCGCGTGATTCTTCAAGAACGGTTAGGCGTAGGAAGCTCAGATTTGGAGCACATCTTTCTCGCATTATACCGGAGTCAACCTCACCTTAGAGGCAACCGCATGGGAAACCATCAATTCAACATTTGTCCCGGTTTGTGCACAAAAAATAGACGTCTACTAGACGTCGAGTAGACGTCTTTCCCCTATCTAATAGACGTCTAGCGTCCGTCTTGTGCTAGACCATCTATTTAATATCTACCGTGTCCGGTTTTGCAATGTATAGTAGACGTCTATCGGTCAACGTCTAGTAGATGTCAAGCGGCAGATGCGTTATAGACGTCCAAAGGAGGGCAGGAAGAGAGGGGAGGGCGGACGGGCACTCAGAGGATGGCTGCAGTCCGGCGGGGAAGCGAGAAGCCGACACGCCACGAGAAAGATAAAGTATGATCTCCAAACGTTAGCTCCGGTTTGCATTAGCCGGGGTGCGTATTCGCCGAAGGCCGCGTTCAGCAACAGTTAGTAAAACGTGCCTATGTGACAGCGCCGACCGCGACATAACCCGTAGCACTGAGACGACCCTCGGATGCACGTCATGGGGCTCTCGGGCTCGGGATCATTGTGTGCGCCCGGTGGTATATATTCAAGAGTCGTCTGAACTCGCCAGCGCGAGCTAACCATGTTTTCCATTACTTTACGCTGACGAGGAGGTATTACCGACTTATTGTGGGCTGACGTTGTTTGTGACATGTTTCTGTACTCGTTCCAAAAGATTGCGTGAACCAAAGGTCGTACCGAGAGCCGTGAGTACGAGAAACGCGTTTAACGTGCCGTAACAGCGACACTGGCGCCATCTTGTGGACATAATCAATTTTTCGTTCTGTACGTCGAGAGGGCGGCGCATTCGGCAAAGGAACAACTTTATAGCATAGGAAATAATGCGAAGAGTATGTAACGGCGCTTCCCCGTCCATTTTGCACAAAGAAGCCGTTGAATTGGAAATTTTATTTAAAAGACGTATAGGTTAGAGCGTGATAGATATTTGGTCGACGTTCAGTGTCAAAGTGCACATAGACTGTAAAGACGGACCGTGTCTACCGTTTGCTGGTGCTCAGCACAACTTTATTCTGCCAGAGGAAGCGGGGGTCGGTGGATTTTATGGGAGGTCTTGACGTAGACATCTAGTAGACATCTATTAGATGTCTATCTTTAGACGTAGGTGAATGTTACAGACGTCCATATAAAACATACGATTTAGATAGTAAAACGACCGCTTCAAGACCTTTACGCAGCGAAGGGAGATACGTACGTACGCTTGAGTAATGGTCGATGGTGGTGATGCGCGGTCGATTGTAAGTAGACGTCTGCTTAATGTTTACCAGACATCTATAGATGCAGTAAACTATGGTTAGATCGTCTAATAAGATCTATAGACGTCTATAGATGAAGTAGATTATGTGTAGACCGTCCACCAAGATCTATAGACGTCTATATATTGAGTAGATTATTAATAGACCGTCTACCGAGGTCTATAGACGTCTATTTTTTGTGTGGGGAGACACCCTATTGACTGTCCCGTTGTGAATGCGGCTTTGACTGCAGAATATAATTACTGCAGGGCTTATGTCACGGAGCCGTGCTGATACCCTTGTGGTTTTATCCCGGTAAGATACGACACATTCATGGCCTCTTCGTCTGTCAGCGAGGCTGCAGCTTACAAAGACGTTGTGCAACTGTCTGCGCGATAATACGCGGGGAACTGCAGTCAGCCTTCACCCCGCAAGGGAATGGGCAGGGAAAGTCCCACCTGAAGCCGGCTCGCTTATCTACTCTGTTTTAAACGCAAACTCAGAATCATTAAAACATCCAGAACAAAAAAAAAGTAGATCCAGGATGTCTCCGGCGGAGTCTTTCTGGAGACATTTTGGAGAGAAAATGTGAGTCTAGGTGGAGACATAGTACATACATCGTAGATCTACTGCTAATGTCTCCACGTTGTCTGAATGATGTCTGGTTTTGGAGACTAGAAGGACTGAGACATCACGTCAAATGGGGTGCAGCGGGCGGACGCCCGATTCGTCACTTATAATCGTGATATCTCAACGAAAACAAATTCAAATTTCAAGAATGGGGGTAAAATACCACGTCAAAAACTTCAAGGAACCTTTCTGTATTTTTTTCATGCCGTCCCGTGCTACTGTATTCGAAAAACCTCGTGAACCAAGTAATTGTGCGTAGCCCGCGCCATTGCTGCCGCGTCATCTTAACTTCTGAAGTTCTAAAAAACGGTTCAATAATAAGAGAAAACAAGCACAGATCTGGATTCCTCGTAAAATTTCGCTTGGCGTAGGAGCTCACACTGCAAGAGACGGAGCTAGTGCTGTGCGAGTTGCGCGCCCCAGAAAAAAAAACCGCGTAGTTTCTGAATCACCTGGTGTACGCCCAGAAAAATGGATTCTTGATTTCCCTGATACTTGGTTTTGCCGAGTAAAATTTACATGACCTGAAAAAGTAAAATATATTTGATTTAAGCATAATTTACTTGCAAACCTCACGTACAGAACGAAGTCCACACTCACACGGTGGACCGGTGATGTTTTTAGCCTGCCTCGTGCGGTGGGCGGCTCCCCTCCCCGACAGCGTGAAGTGCTAACGAGCTCTGCCCCCAGGGCGGTGCGTGGTGATCCCCGAAGACGCGTGCGTCAGCCCGCCGCAGCCCTCGCCGGGCTTCACGTGCACCGGGGACGGCTACTACCCGGACCCGGCCAGCTGCCGCCGCTACTTCATGTGCGCCCGCGGCAGCGCCTATCAGTACGACTGCAGCTCCAGCAGCGTGTTCAGTTACGCCAGGGCCATGTGCGTCCCCAGGTTCGTGCTGTCTCGACCCACCTAAACTGGGAGCTGACTGGCCCGCGGACTGACCAATCGTGCATCGACATAAGTCCACCCGGCTGAAAACTGCGGTCACGGTTACGCTCTGGCTTCGGTCACGGTTTCAGTCCGGTCCGGGCTACGTCTTAGGCTGCACTGTAAAAATATTTCGTCATGTGACAAGAGATATTGATAACGAATATTTCGTCACCACGCTTCTCTCGTGACATGACGAAATATTTGGGTGGCTAAGCTATAGCGAAATGTCGAGGGGTTGGCAACTCCAGTAATCGCGTGTACACCACCTTGGTAATCATGCCGTAATCAATGGTATTCGCCAGTAATCACCTAGAGTCATCGGCGATTTTGGCTAAGATGTAGGTGGTAATCGGTCGTAATCTAACGGTAATCAGTCGCAGTCGGTGGGTAATGAGTGGTGATCACTAGTGATCAGCGGTAACCGTTGATATTGGTGGTAATCATTTTAAAGAATACTCTCAGCAATCGTCGGTAATCACCAGTGATCACTACCACTTGGTAATCGTGTGTACACTCAAACTCGGTGATCGGTGATGTCAACCCGTCGCGAAATGTTCTGTCTGTCTGTCCTGTACACGCAATTCTTCGAAATTGCTGGCGACCGTTAGCGAAGCTGGTACGCTACTGTAGCAGAAAATTCGATTTGTTTTCGTTGCTTATGCATATAAACTGTGACAGCTAATGTACATTTGCTACCCGAGACAAGACCTTTGCTGTGAACACACCAGGCCACGCATTCGATAAGAGAGAACGTCATGTGGAAGGAGGGGCGGGAGGGGAGGGGGTGACAAACCGCACGAGCCGCAGCCCCATTATCGACGGCGCATATTGCGGTCACTGCGGGCTGTCGCGCTGGAAAAGAAATATGGCAGCGGCACAAAATATTTCGTTCGTAGACCAGCATAAAATTTAGTTACGAGAAGTAGTTGAATTTATATTAAAAGTCTAAACCCGTTTAGTGAGTGCTGTTCTGACCATTACACCAATGCTGTGTCAAGTGAGGACGGGGGCAGACTGGTCCACACTTAGATTTGCAGTGCTGAAGTGGCTTGCAGCCTCAATGTTTGGTTTCAAACGGCGCAAAACGACTCAGGCACATTACACCGCATTCACTCTAAAAAAAATCTGTTTGAATTTCGCATATATGAGATTGTCGCCGTCAGTTTCTTAAAATCAAGCATGCGCATTTGGAACAATGCTTGAATCAAGCGTCGAGCTAAATGCGTAAGCTTCATTCAAGAAACTGACAGCGAGAACAGTGGCGGATCTAGGCCGCACCTGGTGTCAGGGCGCCGCGTTTCTGCGCCAGGTTTCTGCGCTCAGGTACACCGAGACCGGGTACCTGGCCAGTAAAGCCCGACTCCTGGGGGGGGGGGGGGGGGGGGGGGGGGGTACATGGTGCGGGCTGCCTACCTTCAGGCGCTTTTGTATAAATAATTCGAGTTGTTGAAATTGCTTTTTGCGTTCTTTGCTTCGTCGTACTACGATGACGTAGAAGCAAAAAAGAACTAGTAATCCGCTAGCCTTGAATGTTAAGACCCCCTTTCAACTCGAAAACCGCGTTACGTAAGAAAGTCGTTTACGCGGCGTTTTGATCGCATGTCGATGTAGTTTTGAAAATGGTATAATTTGCCGCTATCTATAGTTTAAGTTTATCGATTTCATGGAATTTAGAGAACGTAGATTGCAGAGCGGTTGACTTGTGACGAGCCGCTGGGCCCAGTCAACAATGCATACAGCGTCCTCCGCTGCTGGGCGTCAGCACTAGCGGCTAAGTCCTGGGCAAATAGTGAGAGGATTGATGAAATTAAAAATTGCTTTTTTTTCGCGTCTCTGTCACTCTTGCATGCGCGCTATGCGTGGAAGAGAGTCAGCACTAGCCGGAGCTGGCCGGCCGCTCGCTCGCCCCGCTCCCTCTGGCTTCGACGCGTTCGGTGCAGCAGTAGCACTGCTTCACCTCTTGTCGCACCGACCCAAACCCACGTAACAGCCGAGGGCGGCCCGCTCAGTTACGGCAGGTCTCGGACACACCGACGCGGCCGGGTGGCGGCTAGGCGGTCAGCTGCGGATAGCTACGGGTGCGGTCGGCCAAAAGTGCGGGTGACCCCCGACCGTGCCGCCTCCGACCGCCTCCCATGCGGACAGGTCAGCCTGCGGATAGGTCAGGCGGATAGCGCGGCTAGGTCGGAAACGGCGCCGTGCGGCTCTCTGTCGAGTATTACCGTGTTGAGTCGAGCCGCCCGTAGCGGCCAACAATACGTTCTGTCGCGTTCTCGCGAGTGAGTAATTTGACAATTGGACTCCACGTCTAACAAGGCGAATGCACGAAGTTCAAAATTTCAGAATCTGGTGAAACTGTGTTTTGTCAATCCTTTGCCTATGCAGGGGGCGGAGGGAGGGAAGCGTAAAATATGGAGTCCCTGATCTCTGCCCCCTGTGGCGCCAAACAGGCTCTTTTTGCTTCTACGTGGATATACTATTAGAAAACCCATAGAAATTCATGTAAGGTACGTGCAGTCAAAGAACGAGCCTCTCCGTGAACGCCCTGCGTTCATCCGGACAGTCTTGTTTTATTTTATGAATTGTACATTTTTACAGCACATACATTCTTAGCTTTGCGTTGATATTCCGTTCGCGTCGCCCACGTTATTGAATATTGCATCAGTATCATCAGTAAAAGCGTTTATTATGCCGGAAAATGTTGTTACTTTTTATTTATAAATGTTTCCCTTCCTCCTATTTTTCTTCCTCTCTTTTATCCTTTTCTCTTTCACTTTCCTTCTCTCTCATTCGTAAATTTTAGCCCTGCGCGCCTGAGCCCAAGGGGGGGGGGGGGCAAAAAACCCTTTGCCCCCCCCCCCCCTTAAATCCGCGCTTGAGCGGGAATCTCAAATATGCTGAATTCAAACAAATTTTTCTGAGGGTGTTACACTGTACTTTAGTATACAGGTGGAAGGTGGGGCAGGTGTTTGTGGGGGAAGGGGCGTTGTATGTGCAGTTCCTCTTCTCTTTGCCGCGACTCAGCTCCGAGGCGCCCTGCGTGACCGCATCGTGCGCCGCGGCCGGCACCCACCATCTGTACCCGCCGGCCCGCGAGGTGTACTTCCTGTGCCGCGACACGAGGCCGGCCAACGCGCTGGTGGGAGTCTGCCCCGACAACCACACCGTGGACCCCGCGACGCAGGACTGCAGGCTCACGTGCCTGGGGCAGGGCCGCCTCCCGGACCGGGAAAACGTCACGAGGTAGGCGGGCGCGACAGTCGTCAACTGCGCGTATTCATCGCGCAACTTTGAGTTGATACTTACATGTCGTGTTGAAGAAAATCGTCGATATGCACGTACATTCGACATTACTCGGCAATATTCAATTCTTGCCCGAAAAGTGAGAGGCTGTTATTATGTCACTTGCAGTGGTCCAGAACGCGTTATTGCTTTTTGTGACGCTTTTTTCGTCACAACATGTGGGAAGAAAAAATTTTGAACAAAATTTTAGAGTAAATTTTTTGTTAAGTGACGAAAAATATTTTGAAATTGTTTGTCGCTCTCATGAAGCGATCACTTTGTCCGGCACGCAAAAGCGACGGCTCCCATCCTGTCGCTATATAGGTACTACGAGTGCAGCAGGGCAGGAAACGGTGGGTACTCGGCGCCCGTCCCTCAGGTCTGCCCCGCCGGCTCAACCTTCAGTCCGACCAAGCAGCGGTGCCTGACAGGCGACGAGGGCACGGTTGATGACGGAGAAGACGAGGCATACCGTGAGTGCTAACCAGGCCCACGCGCGTAAGCTTTTCCCTACAAGGCGTAGAAAACAGTATACCTTTTATGGTGTACAAGTAATCACGGGCCCACCTATACCAGGTGCCCCATTTGCCCCGTGCCCAGGCAATGGTAGGGCCCAAGCTAAAAGCTTCTGTACAATTTTTTTCACGCACGAATGTATGCATTCATAGCTCACGTACAAATTCGTACGTTATGTACAATTTATATATACAATTGTGTATATATGTTCATTATTGCACATAACTTATGTACGATGTCGTACACGTAAGGTGTGTATGCATGAATTCGTACGCACTTCTGTACTAAATTGTACAGAAGCATTAAGTGTGCCCGCATAGCACTAGCTCTGTCTCTTCCTGGCTCGGCCAAACGCGTGAAACGGAGCTAGTGCGTTGCGGGCTTGCCTCTCTTTTTCTTGGCACGGGCAAACGGGACACCTGGTATAGACCGCACAGGGCCGTAGCCAGACCTTGATTTCGGGGGGGGGGGGGGGGGGGGGGGGGGGTCAAAAAATTTTCGTGTATTGATGGTTGCTTATGTGTAGGGCGCACGCGCGGAAAAGGGTAATAATATGTATTGTGCAGAGACCGGGTCAGTAATTTGTTTACGAAAAAGGCTATGTATTGCTCTTTTTCGTGTTTTATACGTACGTTTTTAGCGCGCGGTGCAGCCGGCACACCCAGAAAAGTCGGTTCATGGTTCAAGTACAGAACAGTTCTCAATCTTCATGTTCTCGGACTCTGCTCTTGACTTATTGGCAAGCCCATCATGTGCCGCGGGCACGGTCCAATATTGCCATACTGGACCTCGTAGCGTAGTGGTTAGAGTGCGAGGCTACGATTTTTGCTCTCGGCGGAGACGTTTTTCGCGTACATTTTGTGCTCGGACCAAGGTAATTGTATTGGGGCCAAGAACATTGCTCATACACGAATATCAAAATGCTCTCGAACCATTTGAGAGCAAGATGTTCTCATATCGAGAGCAATGTTCTTGTTTCAAGAACTGATTTTTCTGGGTGCAGCCCCACGCCGCGCCGCCGCCCTTCAACATCTCAATCGTGTTTCGGGTTTATTAACGTGTTTACGTGTTTAGTGTTTAAACTCACATCCTCCATCCCTCCGTTCCTCTTCCTGTCTCTTCTCCACTCCCTTTTTCTTCCCTTTCCTCCTCCTCCCTTCCCTCTTCCCTTCCCTTCTCTTCCCTTCTTTTCTTTCCTCTCCCCTTTCCCTTCCTCCCTTTGTTTTAGTCGTTGAAGAATTTCGGGGGGGGGGGGGGGGGTTAACCCCCCCCCCCCCCCGCTACGGCCCTGAGACCGCAACACCCGGAAAAGGCCGTTCTTGTTGTAATGCCAGAGCATTACTTGATTTTGCTCTTGACGTCGACTTGTGAAAGAAACACAAAATAATCGCGGCGGAATGACCTAGAATCGAACATAACGCCCACCGCTCCTCGACGCCGCACGCTACACACGTGGCCACAGAGGAGTGTTGCGAATGCAGGCGAGCGGCGCAGCGCCAAGCCGCCAGCATGCCGTCTGTGAGATCGGCTCTGCTGGCTGCTGACTCTGCTGCACGGTGGCGGCGCGGCTCCCGCTTGCCTTGCACGGCAGGCGCCACGTCCCTGTTTGTGGCTACAACTTTGTGGGCCACAAAGCAACTCCCTAAATTCAGCTTAATCCGGACCGACTCTCGAAGGCAACACGTCGCCGAATACTCGTCCAGAAATACCCACAGCCGTCCACAAACCCTAGGGGCTGTCCACAACTGTTGGGGACCGTCCACAAATGTTGGGGACCGTCCACAAATGGTCGTACCCATCCACAAAGACTCAGGGCTGTCCACAAATGTTAGGGACCGTCCACAAACGTCGGGGACCGTCCACAAATGGTCGTACCCATCCACAAAGACTCAGGGCTGTCCACAACTGTTGGGGACCGTCCACAAACGTCGGGGACCGTCCACAAATGGTCGTACCCATCCACAAAGACTCGGGGCTGTCCACAAATGTTGGGGACCGTCCACAAACCTCGGGGACCGTCCACAAATGGTCGTACCCATCCACAAAAACTCGGGGCTGTCCACAAATGTTAGGGACCGTCCACAAATGGTCGTACCCATCCACAAAGACTCAGGGCTGTCCACAAATGTTGGGGACCGTCCACAAATGTTGGGGACCGTCCACAAAGTACCAGGACCATCCACAAATGGTCATACCCGTCCACAAATGTTGGCAGCCGTCCACAACTGTTGGGAACCGTCCAAATATTTTGGGAACCGTCCACAAATGTTGGGAACCGTCCACAAAGTACTGCATGGATACTGCTGCTGTCTGTCACGCACTGTGTGTGGGGTGGTATTATAAACCCCATTTGTGGATGGTCCTGGTACTTTGTGGACGGTTCCCAACATTTGTGGACGGTTCCTAACAGTTGTGGACGGCTGCCAACATTTGTGGACGGGTATGACCATTTGTGGATGGTCCTGGTAATTTGTGGACGGTTCCTAACATTTGTGGACGGTTCCTAACAGTTGTGGACGGCTGCCAACATTTGTGGACGGGTATGACCATTTGTGGATGGTCCTCATACTTTGTGGACGGTTCCCAACATTTGTGGACGGGTCCCAACAGTTGTGGACGGCTGCCAGCATTTGTGGTCGGGTATGACCATTTGTGGATGGTCCTGATACCTTGTGGACGGTTCCCAACATTTGTGGACGGTTCCCAACAGTTGTGGACGGCTGCCAACATTTGTGGACGGGTATGACCATTTGTGGATGGTCCTGATACTTTGTGGACGGTTCCCAACATTTGTGGACGGTTCCCAACAGTTGTGGACGGCTGCCAACATTTGTGGACGGGTATGACCATTTGTGGATGGTCCTGGTACTTTGTGGACGGTTCCCAACAGTTGTAGACGGCTGCCAACATTTGTGGACGGGTATGACCATTTGTGGATGGTCCTGATACTTTGTGGACGGTTCCCAACATTTGTGGACGGTTCCCAACAGTTGTGGACGGCTGCCAACATTTGTGGACGGGTATGACCATTTGTGGATGGTCCTGGTACTTTGTGGACGGTCCCCAACATTTGTGGACAGCCCTGAGTCTTTGTGGATGGGTACGACCATTTGTGGACGGTCCCCAACATTTGTGGACGGTCCCCAACATTTGTGGACGGTCCCCAACATTTGTGGACAGCCCTGAGTTTTTGTGGATGGGTACGACCATTTGAGGACGGTCCCCAACATTTGTGGACAGCCCCCAGACTTTGTGGATGGGTACGACCATTTGTGGACGGTCCCCGACGTTTGTGGACGGTCCCCAACAGTTGTGGACAGCCCCTAGGGTTTGTGGACGTCTGTGGGTATTTCTGGACGAGTATTCGGCGACGTGTTGCCGTCGAGAGTCGGTCCAGATTAAGCTGAATTTGGGGAGTTGGTTTGTGGCCCACAAAGTTGTAGCCACAAACAGGGACGTGCAGGCGCCCCACTCCGGCGGTGGCAGCGTGGTCGTGTGGGCTGAGGCGTTCCGTCTGGCGGGACGACGGCGGCGGCGCGCGGTGCCGGATTCGATTCCCAGCCAGGGTTCCGTTTTCAAGCGAGGTTCTTTGAACCGCGCAAAATTCAAAATGAAGCGTGCGATCTTTTAAAACTTCCAAGAACAAATGCTCTTGACGTTTGCAAGTAGCAAGTTCTTGACACCTTCAGGGCAACCATCAAGAGCAAATGTCAATGCAAGAGCAGACCAGAGCTACATCTAAATACCAAGAGATAATGAGCAAAATGCTCTAGCGAAAGTCAAGAGCAATTTGCTCTTGAACCAATGCAAATGCTCTTGTGGCGAGAACGGGCTTTTCTAGGTGAATACAGCCGCTAGGCATACATCATCTTCTAGTGGTACGCTCCGATACGCTGTGCGTAATTTAGCGAGCGAAGCGTAGATACTTTCTAAGAAGTTAACATAATGTGATATCTGATCGTTACGGGCGATTTTCGTCTGAGGCGCTTAGGCGTATTCACATTCGGCGACAATTTCGAAAGCGACAGCATGGGGCCGGCTAGCAATGGTCGCCGAAAGTTCCCGTGCGCCGAGAGAACGATTCCTGCTCTTTTATAAGCAGACAAATGGCATCCCCTGAGGACACCCTCGTGATCCTTGTCGTTATATTTTTTGTCCCTTCAAAACAGCAGTCCTTCAGGAGAAAGTCGCCTACGGGCGGGAAAGGGAGAGGAGGTTTAAATCTGCGATGCTTCCTGACAGCTAGCGACAGACGGGGCGAACATGACTTGATTGGCGGTGAGCGCGCGACACCTGGGCGACACTTCGCGTCACCCTTCGGAACGGCCTCCAGGTTAATACCAGCGACAGCAAGTGACGCCTTGTGAAACTTGGTGACGTCACTGTTAAATTTTTGTAAGTTGACGAATATTTCGTTAATGGAATAATCGTAAAATACGTAATTTTCATTTTTGAGATTTGACGGAACTTCTGGTTGAAAAATTAGCCGTGTTTTTCGTCGAAATAACAACAGTGCAGGGCCGCTATGGTGTCGCAGATTTGAATTTTTTCCCTTTCCCACCAGAGGACGGCTCTGTCCAGCTCAAAGCATCCGTTACAGAACTGTCGAACTGAAAGAGGAAAAGAAGTTCACCGACAGGCGTTACAAAGCGTTGCTTCTAAGGAGCTGCCATCTGCCTGCTAATAAAACTGCAGATATTGTTCCCACAACATACGAAGAACGACCCGGGAACTTCGGGCGACTGTACGTGGGGCTGTCACTACCTGTCGCCCAGTTGCCGCCGAGCGTGAATCCACCTGACACAGCGCGACACAGAAACGAAATTGCTGTAAATGCCGCTTGGGTGCGCCAAAAAATCGTCACAAAAATACGTGTCACCGACCAAATTCGGAGTGACTTGAGGCGGGGGCCGCCGGCAGGCCCAGCTGGCCCCTAGGTCTGACGGGCTGGCCTGCTGGATGTGACTTCTCCCTGTTTGTGAAACTCAGACGAGGACTACTTCGCCGAGGACCGTAACATCCCAGAGTCGGACTATCGTGTCGCCAGCACGTTGAAGATCGGTGCCGCATCGTCGGCGTATCAGACTGAAGGAGCGTGGAACTACTCAGGTTAGAGACCGGCTCCTGCCGAAGGCCTGATGAAGACCGGTCATACACTGTAATCCCAAGCGTGATGTACACTCCAGCTGTGATAAAATACCATGTCAGCTGTAGTGTTTTCACTAATCACAGTTTACTGTGATCAGTTTATCGCACTTACAAAGGGATGCTCTAAAGTGTCAGATTCAGAATTCGATGAAACTGTTTTGCAGTATGCCTGCAAGACCCCCAGAAACCGAGTTTCAGCTGCCCTTATCGGGTAGTTCCGGAGATATTTATTTTTAAAGCATTAAAATAAGCTTAATTTGGAGGAGACTGGTGTAATAGACGAATTTTAAAAAAGTCAAAATACTTTGCTGAGGCCAATATGACGAATCAAGTCATAAAGGACTGAAATATCAAGGAAAGCGCTGTAACTCCAGCCGTTTCTGAGATATCGGCGCATTCTGTACGGGTATCAAACAATACCTCATAGAAACGTCTACAGTCGCTGAGGAAGATCCAACTAGAATGATTACTGCAGCTCTAAGTGTAGTATTTTTGACTATACATAGATATAGTTATAAATTATAATCACACTTCATCTCCATCACGGCTAAACGTATTGAATTCATCGCACTTGCCATGACAGTGTGTTGCTGGTTAGATTCGGTTCGTTACCGTTACTTACGATACAACCTCGTCACATTTTTTATGGCGGTTCGTGGCGTAGAATTATATTTTTTAAAGCCCGCCTTGCTGTGCTTTTCCAAGGGACGTGTCTCTATCTTGGAAGCCATCTCATTCGTTCAAATTCTTGAAGCTTGAATATTCATGACGAAATGCTGAGCCGTTCTCTTGTGTCACAGATAAAGCACTTAGCGAGCAGGACGTGTACTACCACATGCGGCCCACCTTGGAGAACGGTGACAACGCGGCAAAGTCGTATTTCAAATACAAGGAGGACGTCGAGCTTCTGAAAGAGCTCAAGGTATAAGCAAACACCTGTACAAGAGAACGTGAAGGACTAGGGAAGGGATGTGAACAAGATATCGGTAGCCTCGGCTACCGGGGGGATGCATAACGCACCATACCGACACCATTCCACAAGCATAAACAAGCGCGTGCCAGAGGAGTCGTGTGTTGTGGAAGTGTTTACACTGCAAATCCTGGAGCAACACATGTTGCTCTAGAAGGGCGACATTTCGTCCTCAATTTCGTTGCCCTCCAGAGAGCGACGCTTAAAATAGTCGCCCCTCAAAGGCGGTACTTGAAACGTTACCCTAAAAGAGCGACGTATGTAGCCCTTTTACACAAACGTGTGTCGCTCTATTAGGGCGGTATTGGGGAATCGCCCCCGAAGTGGCGACGGTTCGACACTCACCGTTAAAAATATATTATTGGGAATTCCTGAAGCCCTCCTTCCGCAAACTTTTTTACCAACTGATCCTTCGTTTTTCCCCAACGTATGTTGTTCTGAAAGTCGCTCAGATGAGACCGAAACTCTGAAGCAGATTCAATTGAGGACACGTTACCTTCCACAATAGCCACAATATTATACCTGGAAGTAACGCACACTCCCTGTAATGAGTGATTTAATCTGGCGAATTCCTCGAGGTTCTCTGGAAATTCCCAAAGGTCAGTTGGAAATGAAATTACCAACTGATCCTTTGTGATTTCCCAGACATTTTTTTAACAGTGCTGTATACCTTAAGCGTCCAGAGTGCGGGACAGAAAAAACCGCTAGGGCCGAGGCCTTGAATTCAATTCCATACGTTTCCGCTGGGTTCCCTTCCCCCTCCGCACTGGAACTGCAGCTTTCAGAAACATACCTTACCACATGTTCCCTGGCAAATTATGCTGTCGTTAGTCTACAGTTAGGGCGTGTTATCCTCCGCGGCAGGGTGACGCTGCAGCGTCATGGGGCTGCATGCAGTTTGTTTTAGGCATCGACACGCCTTGGCGGCAAGGTCGGCGTCATTTGCATGTCGATGTCCTTGAGAAGATAACGTGCGAGAGTGAGATCCCCGGGGTATGTGTGAGTGTGTGTGTGTGCCTATCTGTGTACCCTAATGCACGTGCGAAATGCAAATTGTCTGGGCTGTTCCGCTCACATAAGAGTGCCTATTCCACGCAAGCGCCCGACAACTTACATAAACAAATGATGGAATCATGCACTTTGCTTGTGGCCAGCTTTCAGATACCCCTTTTTTTCGCGGGGGTCCGCCTTTGTTGACCGGATACGTCGACTTTTTGTCTGATTAAACGCATCTTTTTACGCTTAACCACAGTTATTCCGCCAAAGCAAAACATGGTTAGACAAGTAAATTAGCTCGAACCAACCAAGATCGTTAACCGTGGATGCCCAAATTTCTTATCCATATATGCTATTAAGCATCTACGCGCAATTCAAACATAGCGAGCGAGCTTTCAATTTGTTAAGGTCGAGACTTTTGACCGTTGTTCATTGTGTTCTTGATCTGTCTTCCTCCACAAAGCATCCTTATATGATGTCAATTTTTCTGTTTCAAATTTACAGTTTATAAATTGAAGTTGCGGATCCTTTCCAGAGCACACACTCGGACGAGAGATAGGGTACGAGAGTGTTTAGGCCCTGAGGGGTTTCTCCTCTAGTGCCAACCGTGCTATTCCGTGTCCTAGAAGAATGCACTATCTAACTGGGCTCTGTGGCTAACACACTATATATAGCTATGTGAAGTGTATATAATGATATCAGTGTATACACTGGCGCTTTGTCTACAGTATCCCCTGAAAGCTCACCCTTAAGAAATGGAAAGCTGTTTAAGAAAAGTATATAATACTGTTTTTGGCAGCAATTCTAAAATCACAAAACCATTTTGAAGTGGCTACTTGGACCACTTTAGCCATTCCTTAATGGTTTATATAATTTTGAAATGACTTACCACTTTTGTAGGACCAAGGGTCAGTCCTTTTCATTGGTTAGCGGCACGTGCTGCTACATGATGACTTTAACTGACAGTGCTGACTAATACCGGAATAGCACAAAACAGCGATGTTAATGTTAATCTATGTATACTTCTCGGATTCTGGACCCGAGAATAACGTGTGCAAATGCAGTCGCTGTTTGCTCGACACTAACATTTGATGATTGTGGCAAGTTATGTATTCTAAAGACAAGTACACTGTCTACGCAAGTGTGATGAATTCCATACGTTTAGCTGTGATGAAGTCTAAGTGTGATTACTCCAAATAACTTAACCTGGAGCTACAATGACCAGTGCAGTTGGACCTTTATCACAGCCAAACGTATTGGCCTCATCACACTTAGCTGCAATGAAGATCACAGATGGAGCTTTATCGCAGCTAGGTGTGATGAACTCATCACAGATAACTGTGATTAGTGAAAAATACTACCGCTGCAGCTGACATAGGGTTTTATCACAGCTGAAGTGTAATGTACATCACAGTTGCGATTGCAGTGTATTGCATTCTTCAAACGGGCGTTAGCGCCTATATCTTAATATGCTTGTAATGCACGCAAAATAATAAGTTAGCACAACTACTTTAGACAAGCACGTAATTAAGTACCGGGAACTGAGAATTCGTTGAGGCGGCAAAATGTGTCAGCTGCCTTAACAGATTTCGATGAAAACTTAGTTTCCGTAACTATATTTCGCGTTTCTCTCAGAACCAACGAACAAATGAGACGCACGAAGTAATCGTTTTTTTCCGTCGGGTATGTTCGGTGCTCAGCATTAAATATATGGGTGATTCTGACATTTTTCGGTCAGTTTAGATTCGTCGTCCTAATAATGATCTTTGGCGCATGATCCGCCGTGAGCACCCCCACCCTAAAAAAAATCTGTTTGAATTAAGCATATTTGAGATTCTAGCGGTTAGTTTCTTGAATCAAGCTTACGCATTTAGCTCGATGCTTGATTCTAGCATTGTTCGAAATGCGCAAGCTTGATTCAAGAAACTGTCGGCAAGAATCTCATAAAGGCTAAATTCAAACAGATTTTTTTGAGAGTGCCGACACCTTCATGTTCGCAGCTGAACCACTACCGCTTCTCTTTGTCGTGGGCGCGGCTGTTCCCGCACGGCAACACCAGCCACAGCAAAACCGGCTTAAAGCACTACAACGATGTCATCAATGCCCTCCTTGCTGCAGGAATAGAGCCCGTGGTGAGCATGCAACCGTTGACACATCAATACGTGAAAGTCCATTTCGCTTACAGGACTTGACAATGAGTGGCACCACACATCTTGCGTTAGGTCAGCATCTGCGAGCATTTGAACAAACCTGCTTGTTTCTTTTGTGCGAATATTCCCCAGAAATAAGAGACAGCGTGATTGAGGCAAACATGTATTCTGTCTCGTTTACATTCTTCACTAAAGAGGATGCAACCTCAGAAGACAAACTGGAATAAAAAAGTGTGGTAAGAAATGGAATGTAAAAGCTCTCATTATGTAAGCCATTGCAAACGTTTCACCTTAACAATCTTCTCCTACGAAGTCTTGGAACTAAACTGTACACAAAGTGAAAATTTAATTTGGGAAAGTGATGAGGCTAATTATTAAAATAAGAAAAAATTACCTGATAAAATGGGGGTTCTAAGTTTTCAACTAGGATTCGGTTTTATGGAACCAGATTGTTTTCATTTTGGTCATGAATGAGTCTTCAAGGTTTGAATGGACTTGGCTCGTACATTGTTGTCACAATAATTTCGTCATCTAAAAATACTCGTTTCATGCCAGCTTAGCACGGCCTGAGAAAGACGAGATAGGGTCTTCAAAATAACAAAATTGGAAGTAAATTGAATTACCATTGACGGGAGTAGGTGATCTTGTTCAGAGCTGTGCAAGAAATCGTCGTCAGCAATAACATAAAAAGACAATTCATGCCTAGGATTACACATATTTGTAGGCTTGCATATTTTTGTAGCAATATCACAATTAATGAACTACAAAACTTGAAACATACAATTAACGAACAATTAGTAGGCCTCGATGACAATGTGCCACTGTTCCACTTTCTTGTGGTCTCTGTCATGGTTTGTAATGGGGCATTCGTCAGCTACATCCTTTGCCGTCGTAAGAACTGTAAAAGCATCCTCTGAAAGCAGTATTACATAATTAATAGTAAATCCTCAGAAATGTAAAATTCATAAGGACTTTATCTTCATAAATCAAGAATGGAATTTCTGTGGAGCCTGCTGCTGACATTGTTTCTTCGTTTGCGGGCTATCATCTAGTAACGAGCACAAAATTAGGCTAGGTTAGGATTAACAGCGACGTTTACCTTTAGACTTTCAAGAACGTCCCTTAATGCTTCGCGCGCGGATTCCTAATAACACAGGTGCGTAACGTATTTTGACATACCGTACATAGCCTCTCGCCAGATGCGATTCCGAACCAAATGCAGCTGGCTACACATGCCCATGCTCTGTGAATTATTCGGTATTGTCTGATACAGTGTGGCCAACCCACTTTCGCCCCATTTAGCCTCTTAAATATTTTCTGTTGGCTGAAAAGTATCAGCAGGGATGCCTAGACATTAATATGCATTGAAATTATGGATTTTCACCGATATTCTCCGCCCATGCATGCAAGAAGGCGTGCGCGCACGGATGAACTTAACAGGCCCCCTACTCACTGACTGACTCCGCAGGGTCCTCGCCAGGTGCCAGCCGACGGCAGGGCAAGGTAGGTGTACGCCGGACGTGGAGTGGCGATTGAGTAGTGATCCGCGATGATCGGACAGTCTAAATGTGGGACAATTTTGTCCAATGAAATGTTTCGTTTTTATGCAAAACACGACATTGGGACGATTTGTGACGTAAAGGTGGGACAAATTGTAACATGCAACATACAATTTGTCCCATAATTATGGTACAAATTGTATCTCAGTCATGTTTTGTTTTAAAACGAAACATTTCATAGGACAAAATTGTCCCATGACATTCAGTGTGCAGCGTGTTACGCCACGATGCGGTCTGGCGTACGCCTAACTTGTTCAATTGTTGATGTTGAACATGTTGAATGTATGTATTCATTGTACGCAATTTCAGGGAGTTGGTGACTCTTGGCTTGCAGGTCACGTTGTACCACTGGGACATGCCGGTGGGGTTCCAGAACGATGGCGGCTGGCTGAATCGGGCTATACAGGAGCGTTTCGAAAGTTACGCCAGATTCTGTTTTAAGAATTTCGGTGACCGGGTAAGTACGTTTTAACTGCGACATCTTATTGCGGTTGCGAGGGCGTTCAGCAGCGATTGCTAGGTGCGTCGGAAGGTCCGCTCAGCAGCGCACTGCTGCCGCAGGTGCGGACGTGGGTGCTGGTGAACGAGCCGCAGGTGCACTGCATGTACGGCTACGACGACGGCTCCATGGCCCCCGGGGTGGCGCTGCCTGGAGTCGGGGCCTACATCTGCAATCACAACATGGTGCTGGCGCACGCCAAGGCGTACCGCGCCTACCAGAGAGACTTCAAGCATCAGGGCGGTGAGTGCACTCCCATGCGCCATTCACGGTTCTACAGGGTCGGAATATTCAGATAGGCAGTCACTGCTCACTGGATTTTCTTCGGGTGTTCTAAAATTGTACAATTTTCTGATGCGTAACCATTAAGAAGCGGCTAGGAGAGTAGACATAAGCAGACCAAACTCGCGGCTGCATTGCTTGTGACTGCCTCCCCTGCCTTATTCCACCCAGAAAAATGACTTCTTGATTTTAGATACAAAATCCTTGATTCAAGGCACATTTGACTTGGAATCAAGGTTTTTGCTTTGAATCAAGTCTAATTTGACCTTGGCTGGCTTCAAGTCTATTTTAGACTTGATTCGAGGGAACATTTTTCTCGGTCAGAACTAAAAGTAGACCCAAAGCAAAGTTTTAGTCTTGAATCAAGTCTTATTTGACCTCTATCGAAGCTAAAGTAGACTTCATCTTTTCAAGACTACGTTTTTCTGGGTGTCGAATGAGGACGACTTTTTCTTGACTACATTTTTAGCGATCTGAGGGCCCGGACCCTACACTTATTCGTTGGTCCCAATATTGAAAATTTTTACATTTACTGCATGCACAGTACACTGTAAACTTGCGTTTAACATTACTATTCTTTACATGCCGTGTTTCACGAGGGCTACTTAGTGCTTGTAGCGAACGGTTACCCACTGCCTAAAAACGTGTACAACTGAATGAAGATTGAGCTGAATGTGTGTAAATGTATGAGAATGATCTGCCGTTGAGTGTAAAAGATTGTCGAGAATGTTAAAATAATGTGATAGATTATTGTAAGAATGGGAAGGAATGTATGAGAATGTCAATGAATGTGTGATAATGTGATGGGATGCAAGAATGTCGGGGAGTGTAGGACAATGTGACGGAATGAATAAGAATGCGAATGAATTTATGAGAATGTATGAGATTGTGAACGAATGTGTGAGAATGTTGGAGATTGTTTACAAGTTTTCTCGGGCTTTGTTCGGGAACGTCTTACGAATGTGTGAGAATTTGTGGCGATTGTGGAAGAATGTACGAGAATGTCGTGGGTTGTGGCCGAATGTTTAGGATTGTGGGGAATGTGAATGAGATTTTCGGGAGTTGGGTGTCCAGGTGTACAATAAATGTGCGTAGTGGGTTACCCCTCGGCTTGTAGCGCTAGCACTTTTTCGTTTGCTTCCAACCCGATTCTGCCCAAATCCGTCAATCCGGAAAGTCAAAATTTCTTGCCAAACTAAAACATTGCTCTGAGCCCGCGTATTCCAAAATATTTTTTGAAAGATGGTTGAGTGGCTCACTGATACAAGAGTTGACGAACGCGAAATTTGACATCTTATTATGTTCTTTCCTCATCACCATCACCAACGTGTTCGTTTCCTCTCCGTCGACGACGATGCACGTCGGCATCCTCCACTGCTCGATTCCTGCACCGCAAAGTAAAGTGTCTGAATACCAAACACATCACTGTAAATCGTAGGGTGAGGTTCATGAGGTGAGGTTCGTAAGGTTCACTCGCCCTTAGAAGGGCGAGCAATTTGACTCAAATTTCTATACTTTTTAAGAGCGAGGTTCAAAATGATCACCACAATTGGGTGATGTTCCTAGAGTTTTCGCCCTAGAAGGGCGATGTTTGAGGCACGTTTCACTTTAAGGGCGAGGTTCATTTCCCTAATAATGTAATGGTAATGGAGTAATGGAAAGTCCATCGCCCTAAACAGGTGACGCACACCTGCATCGCCCAAATTACGCGATAAACCTCACCCTTCGGTTTTCAGTGCATACACGCGTGTGAATGTTTTTCAGATAGTTCTTTGCCGTATCTGAAAAGCTATTCAGACGGGTATTCACGGATGCGTTTGGTGTTCAGACACTTGACTTTGCAGTGTGGCCGCACGCTGGAAATGCCGACCTGAAGCCCCCAGGTTTACCCAGGCGAACACTTTGCAGGCAAGGTAGGCTCCGCCGTCAACATGGACTTCAGCGAGCCCAGGACGAGCAGCAAGGCGGACCGGGACGCGGCGGAGCGGTACGCCGTTTGGCAGTACGCGTGGTTCGTGGACCCGCTGTACACCGGAGACTACCCGCCCGTCATGCGGCAGATCGTGGACACACTCAGCGCCGCGGAGGGCCGCGCCGACTCAAGGCTGCCGCGCTTCTCCGACGAGGAGAAGACCGCCCTCCGCGGTACGTTATGGCTTCGCCAACTGCAATGAAATATATTCGCTACATTCAGACAGGTGTGCAACAAAAAGACTCTGTATGTCTCCGATTGCGATGGAACTCACAAATTGTTCTCTCTCATGTTGGAAAGGTGCTGACAAAGTAACATAATGTATACTTCGAATTTCTGGTGTCGTCGTTCGAGGGTGAGGAGGAAGTGTTTGAGGGTTAAGTTTTAAAATTGGAATTATATCTTTAGCGTATGAAAGGTCGAGATCCATAGTTTCAAATACCTCGGTAGATGAATATTCTCAAAGCACTATGTGTGAAGTCAAGTCCTTCGCGGAATGTATCATGACACAGAAGCGGGACACAATTTGCAATAATGTTGCTCCCGTACGTTTAATAACGTTGATATAGAAGTGATATAGAAGAAGAGTTTGAACTATCCGTGGGAACAATAGTTCAGCGGTGCACCCTCAAAAAAATCTGTTTGAATTTAGCATATTTGAGATTCTCGCCGTCAGTTCCATGAATCAAGCTTACGCATTTAGCCCGATGCTTGATTCAAGCATTGTTCTAAATGCGCATGCTTGATTTGAGAGTGTGCGCCCGATCGGACAGACGGCGTAGGGCTGGCTCATGACCGTTTCTAGGAAGGTTTGGGTAGGTTTAAAACGGAGTCTGAGCACCAAATTTAAAGTTTATCTTACACTGTAAAATTTGTTCATCAAATGACGAGAATTTCTTTGACGATTCGCCAATCACCCGAATATGTTACAACTCACCCTTAAAATTGTAGGCTTGAATCAAGAGTTTGTCACCGAGAATGTCCTAATGCTTGGGTCAAGCATACTCATGTAACGTGATACACGGCGTATGCTTGAATCGTGCATCCATATTTAGGGCGATGATTGACTCAAGCTTAGGCGGTATTCTCGGGGACATATTCGTGATTGAAGCATACAATTTTGAGGGTGCTTTACGACGTTTATTCGTGACGTGGCGACATATTCGTAAGACGAATAAATCGTCGCATATGATCTAAGTGAAGCAGAAATCAATGTCCTATGATATAGAATAATCCATCTGAGCACAAATATTTTACTGAATCGTCGCATCGCCTGTGCCGACTTTCTCGTTTTCTAAATTTACCTAGAGGATAGCCCTAAAGTGACGATTAATTTTTCATAACGTAACTTGAAGTCCGCAAACAGACGTCTGCTCGAACGAACAGCATGGACATTACACCAAGACCCCGGGCTCCGTCTACGACGAATACCCATATTTTTTTATCGGCATTGTGAAACGCGTGTACACTGTTTCCGGAATTTTGCTGTCAGAGTCGTCAGTACTATAACTTAGAACTATTGGCTTTTCCGCGCAGGTGCATGGGACTTCTTAGGCCTCAACAACTACAGGAGCGTAAGAGTCGAAGCTCCGCCGGCCGGGACGAAGCCTCCCAAGCAGCCGAGCTACATAACCGACTGCCAGGTGCTGACGAGCTATGGCCCAAAGTGGATTAAGAGTGCGAGGGATGGCTTCCCGGTGAGCTCACACTCTCCAGAAATAGTATGTCAGATTCGGTTGTAGGGGGGATCGGTGCACCTAAGAAAGATAATCGACAAAAGCATGGGCACCACACTTTTTCAAAGACTGTGATAGCGTTGCGCGCACCCAACATTTCTTGGCATGCATAATCATGGCTTAGTTCGGTCCTCACCTCACGTCGGGAAAAGGGACACTGTTCTTAAAGTGTGCTGCCTGCTGCCTTCCTATTCTTTACTAGCTGAGCGATAGCGAAGCCCTGGGCCCACTAGCCAAAATATGTTATGTCTGTGCAGTGCGATTTCTCGAGAACGGTTAATCGTGGAAAGCTCACATTTGGAACACATCTTTCTCGCATCATACCGGAGTGAACCTCACATTAGAGCCACTGCAGCTCAAGCGGTTTTAGAGTCAACTTTTGCACGTAGACTGAAATGTCAAAATCCGCTGGTCAGCCCGGGGTACGGGTACGTCAGCCGTGGAGGGGCGGATCAGTAGACCATACCATTTAGCCGATACTTTTAAAAAATCATGTCGCGTAAGTCTCAAAAAGTGCTCCTGTCCATGCTACTCACAAAAAAGTATTTTCAGACTTTTCGATTATGGGAAAAGGTCGCGCCGGCCAGCTAAATTGAGAGCAAACTTTCCGATAGTGTTAGAAAATTTGGTGTCCTCAAGGGACTTGCAAGGGCTTTCCTAAGATCGAACCGGCCAATGCAAAGAACTGCAAGGCAGGCGTACGCCAGACCGCGTCGTGGTCGTGGCGTAACAGGCTTCGCTCAGCGCGAATCACTGTTCAGCCACTCCACGCCTGGCGCACGCCTACCTTGGCCTGCCGGCGGCTGTCTCCTGACGAGTAAGACCCTACGGGGCCAATCGGTCAGTGGGACGTGCTGCGGGCGTCTCTATTTCCGCCCGGTCGCAGCTACGCTCATGTTCTGGCAGCCGGACGTATCTTACAGTGCCGCTCAACCAGTCCTAACCTACCCTTACCAGCCTGAGCCTAACCTACCCACGCCTCCACCAACCTAACCGACCGTAACCCACTCGAGTCACTGATCGGCCCCTCCCTGACAGGCGCATGGCTCATACTGACCACATACCCAACCGGCGTATTTTAAATTTCAGACCACTTGTGAAATTCATCTAAGAAACCGATTGTCCTGCGGTGCCCCTTAGGGGAACTCTGGTATGGTGCAAGAAAGATGTGGTCCAAATATGAGCTTTGTACGTCTACCTTTTTTCGAGAAATCGCGCGGACAGACAGACGTACAAACATACAGACAGACAAAACATTTTTGACGTAGTCGGGTAAGGGCTTCGCTCCTTTTTTGTGGATATCTTAATGACCGTGACAGTTACAGCATTTTCTTTGAAATTATAGTCTTAATAGATCTTACATTTTATTGGAAAAAAATTGCCCCATGGACATTTAGATTGACGACGTTTAGCCTTGCTCCTCTCCGTTTCTGCCACAACGGATTGGGACGGGCGAAAAGAAACATCTGTACAGCACGGTTCGCTAATAGCGTTACCCTTCGAAAGACCGTGATGTTTTGGCCACAGGTAACGCCGTGGGGACTAACGGGCTGCGTCAAGTGGATCCGGGACCGCTACAACAGCCCGCCCATATGGATCTTTGAGAACGGGTACGCCGGCTCCGAACAGGACGGCACGGCAGACCACAAGCGTATCGGATACTACAGTGTAAGCCAAACCTGCTACCAGAGATTGACTAATTTGTGTTACACACTAAATGGCATCGGACTTTTTAGGCACGAAGTGAAACGGAGTTGCCTTGTCGTCAGACCCGATTGGACTTTGTTTTTTAGCCACGAAGTGTAAAGGAGTTGCCTTATCGTCTGACCCGATTGGACTTTTTTTTTCTTTTAAGCATGACCCTCTATAAGAATTTTCTGAATCTGTGCACATGGACGCAGGATACTTTTGCAGGGCACGCTGACGTGTTTTTACACTTTGAAAAAGCTTCCAAGTGGCCGAAAAATCGATTTAAAAGTCAGCTATCTCACTTCTTCTTATGGCGAAAGAAAGGGACACAACTATACGCGCCTCTACGGTCCACAGGGCCAATTGCTGTAGATCGATAACGAGGCAAAAAATCAAAAATCTGTCTAACATAATTATCAAAGGTTACTGGGCAAGTACAGCAAACCTACTTTAAAACTTATAAAATATAACACTTAGCGTAAAAACGCATTTGAAATTCAGCTATCTCACTCCACCCAATAGCAAAAGAGAGGGACAGAGCTACCCCCGCTCGGCTCGTCAGCTGGCTGCATCCGCTATTCCATCCTTTCCTAGTCCACTACCAAATCTTCCATCCTTCTTTTTTGTTGCGCAGCCCTTGCCGGGTACCCATTGTCGATGTGAGCCGAGCCGGGGCCTGGCCGAGCCACGGCTACGAGAGCGGCGACTCAAGGCAGGAGTACCGTTTCGGTGGGACCCTACCCCTCCCCTATACCCTAGAGTACGCATAACAAGCCAAGGGACCCGATACTCAGAGCGAGGCGTGTATTGTCGGGCCACCGGGCCAAGCCGGGCGGGGACAACACCTTGCAGGCCAGCACTGGCCGCAAGGTGGATTAATCCACCTTGACTGGCCGGCCCGCGTATGAGAATAAAGCGGTGCACTGACCGTTACCACAAAACTATAATTTTAAAACTGCCCCGTTCCATTACAAAACTAATACAGACCTTTAAATATCCTTCAATTTCAAAAAAAAATAAACTTATAAAACTTAAATAGGCGGTAACGTAATCAACCCAAACACGTGCGAAACTCCGGGCCTGCCAGTGTCTCCAGGGTGAGACAGTATCTACAAATCTACAAAATGCCCAATCGTGTGCAAAACTTCGGGCCTACCAGTGTCCCACTTAGTGGGACAGTATTTTTTCTAATTATTATGGGACAATTTAATTATAACATACATGGGAAAATTTTGCCCCATGGCACTGGTTACAATTTTCGTTTTGTCTCAAATGATGGGTGATGGGACTCAGGGTTACTGTGGATGTATATTAGAAATGGAACATCGGGCGACTGAAGAACGACTGAACGACCGAAATTGTCCCATTCAAAAGATACTTAATTGTAACAAGAATAGTTTTGACAATTAGTACCACGCTCATGAACTTGTAACATGAAATGCTTTGCGCAGAATAGGTCCCATATGCCATTTAGTGTGCACCATAACACGCATGCGTATGTATGAATATGACCAAGTGTTTATTTTACTATTTGTGTTTTTTGTTGTCTTTTTTTTTAAAAAAAAAAATTCTGCTGCCTCTCACTGAAAACGGAATGTGCCATTTTTTGCTCAGAGCGACGTCTATTGCGTCACCAAATTTAGTTTCATAACAAGATTCCGATTAAGCACTTGCGTGAACACCGAATACTTTCGCAGTGAGTTTTGTCACTTCTCTTTCTTAATTTCAGTGATCCTGGAACCGCGCGTCCTTTTTCTTCCTACACTGCAAATGTCCATGGGACCATTTTCTCCAATGAAATGTTACGTTTTTAAGCAGAACACGACAGAAGGACAATTTGTATCGTAAAGGTGGGACAAATTGTAGCATGTCCCATATTTATTCTTCAAATTGTACCTCAGTTATGTTTTGCTTAAAACGAAACATTTCATGGGACAACATACTCCCATGACCTCAAGTTTGTAGTCGTAATAATACAGGGTGGTCTTTTTCGAACCGTCCCCACTTCGAAAACATGAAGAGGGCATCTAGGGGAGTGATATATACTTAGGGTCGGAAATGAAAATTACGGCCGTTCCTGCGCCTGCAAAAAATTAGCACTGTCATACTGCTACGGAACTTATTCCGTAGTCTGTTTCCAGCATACAGAACGGCAAACCGTAGGCTACGAAGGGAAAATACACAAAGATGCCTTAATGGTACGAAAGCTACGATACGGCGGTTTAAACAAAACGCAATCGACGGAACCGCTTTCCGTCCAGTGCAGAAGGTTCCCATACGTAGTTCCGCAGCTTCTAATGTTCCGCAGCTTCTAATGTTCCGTACCTACCTTCTTCCGCACCAGCCCTGCATTTACTGCAGTGTAGGCACCCCTGCGGGTCAGCGGCCTTAGTACGGAGGGAGGAAGCGCTGCACACTAAATGTCATGTGACTGTTTTGTCCCACATAATGTTTCGTCTTTAAAGAAGGCATGACTGAGATACAATTTGTAGCATACTCATAGGACAAACTGTATCTCTCATGTTACAATTTGTCCCATCTTTACATTGCAAATTGTGCCAATTTCGTGTCTTGTTTAAACGTAACAAAATTGTCCCATAGACATTTAGAGTGTGCGTGACGGTACGAGCGCCCAGTGAGTGGGTGCAGCAAAAAACAGCAGCTAGCCGGTCGTGATTCGGGACCTGCTCCATCAATGTGCATCATTTGGTCCATGATACGGGCGGACGCGAAAGAATGCCGGCTCTGACGGCAATAAGCGTGGCATGTCAGCGGGGCCGCTGTTCTAATCAGGAAGAGGAGGACATCGCGAGTGAGTTTAGATCTGCGCCATGCCTCCTCCCGGTAGGGTTGCCTGTCCTCGAGGTGCATGAACTTACCGCCGGTGTCATATCCGACCCTATGCGTCCTTTCACTCGCCCTCTTCACTCTTCACGCTTCCGAAGTGGCGACGGTTCGTAATAGACCACTCTGTATGTTGGACGGACGGAGCTCAGTTCCGAGGCGCCGCTTGGCGTCTAACTTGTGCTTGTCGCCTTCCCTTCACAGGGAAACATGCGCGGTTTGATGAGGGCCATAAACAAGGAGAAGTGTAACGTAGTTGGCTACACGGCTTGGAGCCTGCTAGACAGCCTGGAATGGAACGCAGGCTACGCGTATGTACAGAACTATTGCCGTTTAAAATTTGACCATTGAGAACTTCTGCTTTACTAATGCTCTGCTACGCATGATTGCAGCTCCAAGTTCGGGCTGGTGCACGTTGACTACGATAAAGAAGATCGCCCGCGTACTATTAAAGACTCGGGGCTTTTCTTCAAGACAGTTATGGAGACCAAACACGTGCCTTACGTACCCGCGTCGTAGCGTCATCGAGAAGTTCACACCGCCACGCGCCTGCAACTGAAAATGTAGTGCTGCCCTGGAGTAGCCCCTTTCCATCGATAAAGTTTAGCATAATATAGAGATTCGGTGCAAGTGTACATTTAGATCGAACAAAGAAAACTAGACCTTTAAGTCCATAGACTTGATCTTGGGACTCAATCAAAACATAAGACGCACGTCAAGGGCTTGGTACCGTTAAAAAGTGACGTTTCAGGGAGCTGCGTGAACTGTAAATAAAGAAAAAAGGATGAGGATTTACAAGTGCTGCTCAGTGCAAACAAGGTCCTCATGTCATGTAACCAGCACACGTTTCTTAGAAGAGGCACATTTTCTCAACAAGTACGTTCTGCCCGTCACAGTCAAACCTTCCAGTTACCGTGACGGAAGTAGGACAGCTTGTTGTTTCAACTACACAGTTTTTTGAACAGACTTTTTTACAGCACGGTGTTCCGGCTCACGGGAATCGCGCACGCGCGTTCGCCAGCAGGAACAGACGGTCGGTATTACCCGACAAATTCTGCACTGTCCAATACAGTGCTTGCGAAAAAAACGAGCTTCCTTTCAAAGAAATAGGGATGCAAATCTTTCATTTGTAGTCTACGAAGAAATAAAGTTCGTAAGCTTCAGTACTTCTCCGTAACCATTCATAGAATTTCCTTTGGAAGGTGCAAACCATCACTTCGTATTTGCAAGTCAAAAATGCTCGTACTGCAGGGATACACTTTCTTCGTAAGCTCCATTGCGTTTCCAAAGCAGAGAGTCGGGGCGAGCTGATGAGGACGAGAGCTAGGGATCCGTGCGTGTACAGTGGAGGACGACGCTGGCCACTGCGAGACGGGGCTCGCTGCCGCGGGGCCCGAGTCGTGCCTCCCGTCGGCAGGCGAGCTCCCTCAGGCAGTGCATGTCTGATGAGCGGACGCGGCCGCGCGTGTTCCGCATCCGTCCATAATGGATGGGGCCGGGACGCTGCGCCGCCGCCCCCACCGGCGCCGCGCCAGCCGTGCCGATCGTGCGGGGTGGGGCGGCCGGGCCCGGAAGGCTGGGGGGTCAGCGGTAAGCGTTGCGAATTGTGCGGCGAGTGAGACGAGCAAACGTCCGTCAGACGCATCGATGCGTTCCTAGCGGTGCCTTCCAAGAGCAGACTGCGAATTTATCAGGCAGGAAAACGGAAACTGAGGAGGTAAAGAGTTCCCTCTCCCGGAAACACTGCTTTTAGCCCGTCCCGCCTCGGACAGGAGCAGGGCGTGTAGTTTGAAGTCGGTTGTTTGTTCCTTTGCACGTATGTGCGCCGACTTTGCAGGAAAGCCTTCTTACACAACATACATAAACGTGCAGTAGCAACAATTTTCAAATTTGGTCGCGTATTTGTTGGATGAGCGATTACGAAGTCCTGGACCGACTAGCCCAAAAATGTTTTGTCTGTCCGCGCAATTTTTAAGGACGGTTGATCGTAGAAGTCTCACATTTGGTCCACATCTTCATTGCAATGGACTGGAGTCAACCTTACCTCAGGGGCACACTGTTAAAATTTTGGTCGTAAAATAACGACATATTGGTCGCTCCTTTTATATGCGACTCCAACTGGTGGGCGACAGAGGTTGTTGACTAACGACAAGGGCCAGTGGTCCCTGTTATATTACGGCATAATAAGAACATAAGCACCACTGTCTGAAAAGCTCAGAGCTCAAGCACATCATGTCGGTCTACAGGCAGTAACCCAACTCCGCGGTGAGCCAAGAGGTTCCGGTCTGTAATTCAGAGGATCCGTTCTACAGCTCAGTGGAACCACTGCGGAGAGGATCCACACGGTGCGGGTGCGCCTGCCCCAGCGACTGGGGACGGGCTAAAGTTAGAATCTTAATCGTTTAATCTTAATAGCTCACGCAGAGAAATGTAGTGTTTAATCAAGTCTAGTCCGAGTTTATTTAGTCTTAAATCTAAGACATTAATACACTTAATTTTACCTTTATAAGGCTAAAATTTATGAGGCTAAAAATAATTTCAGACCGTTTTCCACATGTTTGGCTGTCCTTTACTGGAAAAAAATCCAGGAATCGATTTGTCTTGCACTCCAGCGTGCCAGGCGGGCCAGCTTGTACTTATTCCTTCCCACACAAGGCCAATCATGGTTTGTTGACCTTTGCTTCCCAGTCCGCAGGTTGTGGTCATCCGACCATGCCACTGCGGCTGCGCGGTCCCAGGTGCCGAGTAACTGTACCGCAGAGCGCTGGTTCCACTACCGAATCCTGCCTTTATTTTACGTCTATAAGGCCTCCGCAAACGACGCCGGCAGACCAAGCTGGTTAAGATCCGCTGCTAGGCGGAGGTGCCGCTCATGTGCATCTATGCTGGCTCCGATGTTTGACGGCGGGCCGGGCCAGCTTGCTCGTTAGTACACGTGCTTTTTCTAGTTGGCACCGAAAATTGCCCAGGTTTTCCTTTTTGGTTTCAAGGTTAAATGGGTAGACAGCTGAGCTGAGGGATTCGCGCAACCGACGGACCGAGACAGGGCACCGTGCGGTCGCGTCTGGCCTCCGAGCCTGAGTCATGGGTGTGTATAACTTCTGTAGGTTTTCTGAAGTATTAATAATGTGGTCGTTTCGGTTTTCAAGAAAGTTTTACCAGCCCCTGGTAACTCCCGTGCCTGGCGGAACTGTGTGACCCGTACATTTTAGTCATCGGAATCAAGTGTCGTTTCGTGTCTAGTAGGTCCAGCATTTTCACATCAAGACCCAGGTGATGCGGGGACGCATCAACCCCCTAGTGTTAGTCCACACACTTTAAAAAAAAATCTGTTTGAATTTAGCCTATTTGAGATTCTTGCTGACAGTTTCTTGAATCAAGCATGCGCACTTAGAGCATAATGCTTAAATCAAGCATCGAGCTTAATGCGGATTTAAGAAACTGGCAGCGAGAATCTCAAATATGCTGCATTCAAACAGATTTTTTTGAGGGTGCATTTAGCGGGTTTATGTTTAAAAAACCGACATGATTTTGAAAAACTGACACTATTAATAGATTCCGCGTGACTTCTTACGTTGCCGTGAAGCAATAATTTATGTTCATACGTGAATTATCGGCTTGTTTGATACGAAAGTACTGTGCAAACCTAAGAGTGTTGTAACACTCTTTTCGTAAAGTGTGATGGGCTTCACACTGAGGGAAGAGTGTGATGGGCTACTACTCTTTAGGAAAAGCGTGGTGCGGCACCACACTCTTGAAAGAATGTGATGGGTATTAAGTTCTTGCTATGATCTCTATGTAAACGCATTGGACCGCAGAGAAGTGTGTGGCACCATCACACTCTTACAGGAGTGTGGTGCCTCACCACGCTTAATGTGTGGTGACCTATCACGCTTTAGGAAAAGCCAGTTACCACACGTTTGGGTTTGTAGAGTAGTGCCGCGCGGGCTCGCCAGGCCCGACCGGATCACGGCGATCCTGCTCCTGCGGACAATCCAGGCACGGGAGTTACCAGAGACAGTTTATTCTACTTTGCGAAACCTTAACTGCAACGTGGACACTACTAAATTCAGGCGTAGAACGTATTCGCATTATAAACCACATTTAATTTACAGTTTGCACATAATTTTGAACGATAGGATTAGTTTTTTTTTTGTCAGACTTGCAAACTTATGTGTGGTATAAGCACAATATACGATGTTCGCATGCAAAGCTCCCATACCAAACTCTTCACAAGGTAGGCGTGAGCCATACCGTGTCGTGGTTTACTAGGCTTTGCTCATCGCGAAGCACCGTACCGCCACTCCACGCCTGGCGCAGGGGCGCCGGAACGTTTCGAAAACAGGGGGGTTGGGGGACGCGAGAGTGATGTGGCTCGCCGGCGCCCCCCTGCCGCTAGACCCCCTGCTACCCTTTTTTTTTTAACGAGAAAAGGTCAGAAATTTTTCGAACTTTTTTGCACATTGCCTAAAATAGGATTTAAATCCATATTTTACTAAATATTTGAAATACGGCACCCCCGCGATACGCGGCTAGGGGAACGTAGAGGTGCCCGTGGCGCCACGCGCTCCCTACTGCAGCAGCCGGGACCCTCACTCCGTTGCCCGCCCGAGCGCGTGTACATACACTTCATTAATTAAAGGCCCTGCGCCCTGCGTGCGGCGGCGCCTCCACGGTGCAAACAGTGCACCATTCTGGCGGTTTGGCCGTCCCTGCGGGGCGCCCCGCGGGCGCAATGATCCCCTAGCCCCCCCCCTCCCCCCCGTTCCGGCGCCCTTGGCCTGGCGCACGCCTACCTTGGCCCGCCGGCGTCTGTCACCAGACGAGTGGGACCCTAAACCCGTATGCGGGCTGCAGGGAAAATATGGTCCCATTTAAAGCCTTATAACTGTTCTCGCGAAATCGCGCGGACTTACAGAAACACAGAAAAGACATTTTCTAGCTAGTCGGGTAAGGGCTTCGCTTTCGCCCAGGCAATATTTTTTTAACTAGTCGTCTATAATTAGCTGAGGGATAGTGAGCCACTTACCCGACTACGCCATTAGGCACATTGTTCCCTCCTCGAGCCGGCCGACTCCCTTCCACATAACGGACTGCTACCAGCGGGGTAGCTCCGTGAAGTTAGCGGGACCCAACCAGCGGGCCCGCACCAAAGTAATACAAAACGTTTGTTTTCCGTTTGTTTCGATTTGTTTTGGTATGTTTAGCTGTTTGACTTATGCAGTTTTCGCAAAACAAACGTTTTTTGTCAAAGAATGGAGAAGCTATCCGGACCCATTCTCCACAGGACTCCAGAGTAAACGAAACCGTTATTCTACAATAGTTTTCAATTGTTTCACTCGTAAAATCGCCTTAAACAATAAAAAAGATGCATTTTTAAAGACCTTTACATGTATGGGTCCGGTTAATTTCTTGTATCCTTGTGAATAATTTTTTTTTAAATCTCCTGCATAGTGGAGACGCAGCAGGTATTGTCTAGGACCATAACAAACACTCTATTTGGCATCTCTGTCGTTTGTTTTCGTTTGTTTTGTAGATAAATATTTCTGGTGGTTATTTTTATGTTTGATTTATGTAACTGCATATAACGTGGGTAACGACAAATTCTCATACGCAGCAGGTATTGCCTAAGACCATGGCTAACACTCTATTTGGCAACTCTGGCGTTTGTTTTCGTTTGTTTTGGTGATAAACATAAAGAAGATCTAGAGCAATACTTTAGTGTTGATTTAGACTGTGAAGGTGAAGGTGAAGCTGAAGCCGTTCATCACTTGTTTTGGGTCCGTTCGTATCGCCACTCGAGCGCACAACACCGTGACAAGTGAGCATCAAGGCGGTTCGGGATGAAGAATTTGAAGTTGACAAGTTTAGCGTAACACTTGAGAAGGTTTAATCTCGCGCGAAACACACAGCACACCCTAGCGGGCCATTTGGAACTGCAACTATGGTCGGTTTCGGCCGGCCTCAGACGGCGCTCTTCACTTGTTTTCGGTCGATTTTGGTCGGTTTCATCCCCGCGAAGGTAAACGGACCCAAAACAAGTGATGAACGGCTTCAGCTTCACCTTCACCTTCACAGTCTAAATCAACACTTATCCTATATAAAAAATATAACTTGGGTCACGACAAATTCTCATACGCAGGAGTTATTGCCTAGGACCATGACAAACACCCTTTTTGGCAACTCTGGCGTTTGTTTTCGTTTGTTTTGGTCAGAAATGATTGCTCTAGATCTTCTTTATGTTTGTCCTATATAAAAAATATAACGTGGGTCACGACAAATTCTCATACGCAGCAGGTATTGCCTAGGACCATAACAAACACTCTATTTGGCATCTCTGTCGTTTGTTTTCGTTTGTTTTGTTGATAAATATTTTTAGTAGTTATTTTCAGATTTGATTTATGTTCGTGCATATAACGTGGGTCACGACAAATTCTCATACGCAGCAGGTATTGCCTAGGACCATGACTAACACTCTTTTTGGCAACTCTGGCGTTTGTTTTCGTTTGTTTCGTTGATAAATATTTTTAGTAGTTATTTTCAAGTTTGATTTATGTAAGTGCATATAACGTGGGTCACGACAAATTCTCATACGCAGGAGGTATTGCCTAGGACCATAACAAAGACTCTATTTGGCATCTCTGTCGTTTGTTTTCGTTTGTTTCGTTGATAAATATTTTTAGTAGTTATTTTCAAGTTTGATTTATGTAAGTGCATATAACGTGGGTTACGACAAATTCTCATACGCAGCAGGTATTGCCTAAGACCATGGCTAACACTCTATTTGGCAACTCTGGCGTTTGTTTTCGTTTGTTTTGGTGATAAACATAAAGAAGATCTAGAGCAATACTTTAGTGTTGATTTAGACTGTGAAGGTGAAGGTGAAGCTGAAGCCGTTCATCACTTGTTTTGGGTCCGTTCGTATCGCCACTCGAGCGCACAACACCGTGACAAGTGAGCATCAAGGCGGTTCGGGATGAAGAATTTGAAGTTGACAAGTTTAGCGTAACACTTGAGAAGGTTTAATCTCGCGCGAAACACACAGCACACCCTAGCGGGCCATTTGGAACTGCAACTATGGTCGGTTTCGGCCGGCCTCAGACGGCGCTCTTCACTTGTTTTCGGTCGATTTTGGTCGGTTTCATCCCCGCGAAGGTAAACGGACCCAAAACAAGTGATGAACGGCTTCAGCTTCACCTTCACCTTCACAGTCTAAATCAACACTTATCCTATATAAAAAATATAACTTGGGTCACGACAAATTCTCATACGCAGGAGGTATTGCCTAGGACCATGACTAACACTCTATTTGGCAACTCTGGCGTTTGTTTTCGTTTTGGTGATAAATTATTGCTCTAGATCTTCTTTATGTTTATCCTATATAAAAAATATAAACTGGGTCACGACAAATTCTCATACGGAGGAGTTATTGCCTAGGACCATGACAAACACTCTTTTTGGCAACTCTGGCGTTTGTTTTTCGTTTGTTTTGGTGAGAAATGATTGCTCTAGATCTTCTTTATTTTTATCCTAGACAAAAGAATGTTATGTGGTTCACGACAAATTCTCATACGCAGGAGGTATTGCCTAGGACCATGACTAACACTCTTTTTGGCAACTCTGGCGTTTGTTTTCGTTTGTTTTGGTCAGAAATGATTGCTCTAGATCTTCTTTATGTTTATCCTATATAAAAAATATAACCTGGGTCACGACAAATTCTCATACGCAGGAGTTATTGCCTAGGACCATGACAAACACCCTTTTTGGCAACTCTGGCGTTTGTTTTCGTTTGTTTTGGTCAGAAATAATTGCTCTAGATCTTCTTTATGTTTATCCTATATAAAAAAATATAACGTGGGTCACGACAAATTCTCATACGCAGGAGGTATTGCCTAGGACCATAACAAAGACTCTATTTGGCATCTCTGTCGTTTGTTTTCGTTTGTTTCGTTGATAAATATTTTTAGTAGTTATTTTCAAGTTTGATTTATGTAAGTGCATATAACGTGCGTCACGACAAATTCTCATACGCAGGAGGTATTGCCTAGGACCATGACTAACACTCTTTTTGGCAACTCTGGCGTTTGTTTTCGTTTGTTTTGGTGAGAAATTATTGCTCTAGATCATCTTTATGTTTATCCTACACAAAAAAATGTTATGTGGGTCACGACAAATTCTCATACGCAGCAGGTATTGCCTTTGTCGGCCCTACCGGCCTTTGCATCACTACAAGCCTCGTCAGTCTTCATTTGTTTCCGTGAAAATGGCATTAGAGGACTTTTACAAACGTCCTCCGCTACACAGAACACTGATAAAAATAGTTTGCGAATCTAGTAAACAATTGGTTTTGTAACGTTTTCTGCAGCAATTTTTTTGGTCAACATCTTCCGTCTCCGCAACGCGTTCAAAGTTTCGCAAATTCGAACAAAATCGAGGGTTTTCCCAAAAACTGCTGTAAATCAGAGATGCGTTCAAATTTGGTTCTCAGCAATTAAATCTGCTAATCTTATCGTGTTTTATCGATTTTGGGTGGTGCTCCCCTACTCCACCCACCTGGTCACAGGGGGACGGGAATCTAGCCCCAAAACGACCCAAATTCCAAAGTTTTATGTAGGAGTGCGAGGCAAGTGCAGCCGGCCAAGAGGAACAACGCAAGTGGCAATAAAATGCCCCGCCTTTGCCCCCCCCCCCCTCCCTTCCCCGCGCGGTCGACAACTTCGCTCATGCAAAATAGGTGGTGCGAAGACCTGAATTTGGCATTGTTTGAACAAAAACTGTGGTTTCGGTAATACCCTACTATTACCCAAAGTCCTTAAGGAGCGCGTTGACTGTATTACGGAGGATTTTGTGCAGCTGTAAGGTACGGAGTGAATTGTTTGTAATACAAACTAATAACCCACAGTGGTCAAAACATCGACGTGTTGATATCATGGCGATATCGAAACGATGGCGAAACGACATTAGCGTTTATATTTTCGCGAAAACGCGTACGTATTTAAGTTGGCTGTTGTGGCAAAAGTCGTGGGTTTGATCGCCTAAAAAATCACATTCGCAATCAAGAACGCGCGAGTACGTGGAGACAAACCACCAACCACGTATACGACGGACGATACAATCAGGGAGAGGTATGGTATCCATAGTTCTTAGGTTCGGCCACAAGCATGTTGAAGCTACCGCTTGACGTCGGTTCGACATCGAAGCGATATTACTGACTCACTATGCAAGCCCGATGCCTTAGGTTAACGTTACGAACTGCTCTACGTCAAACCGTTTTTGAGAAAACGCATACACACACGCATACAGGAAAACCTTTTTTGGGTCAATAGGGTGTTCCCGCTTAGGATATTTCTGGAATTAAGAAGAACAAAACGACTTCCGAAATACGGTGGTGAGGAGTCGACACCGAACGCGCATGCGGTGCCCAGTCTGCCGCTACCCCTACCACCGCGGTTTGGAAGTCGGTTTGGTTATCTTCCGGCCGAGTCCTTAGCTGGAACACCCCTTATCGAGTATCTGGCTGTGGTAATAAGCATTGCCAACGAGGCTCGAAAACGGAAGTCAAAGAACATGCATACTCCAAAACGGAAGCGGATATATCCGGTGCGGGAGTAGTTCTGCGCCGCTTAACCCTATGGAATTGTGAAATGTCTGCAGCGAGAGCGAAGCACCCAAAGTTTTTAGGTGGGCTCGTGTCCGACCCGTGGCGTAATTTCTCCCTGCTGCTCGATTTCTCATTATTTCCGTGTCCGTTTTGGAGTATTCTTGTTCTTCAACTTCCGTTTTCGAGCCTCGTTGGAAACGCATATTGCTCAATTAGGAGGGGGAGTGCATTTCGCCAAACAGAGGTTTCCAGCGAGCGACAGCACACGTACAAAAACAGTTCCAGACCGGAAACTCTCGGAGAAATCCTCCTGCACATGCCCCGCGTCAAATACGAAACGTAAACCTCGACATCCACCCAAACACCAGTCAAGTTTCTAATTCCTGCTGTCCAGAGTTCTAAATCATCTCACATATTATTGGCACATCTCACCAAAATTACATTCAAACTCAGACATCTTCACAACTGTACAAGTTTGTTTACGCACAGCGGCATATTCAGTTACTAACCGTTATATACACTACATAGAAGAAACTTTGCGAGAACTACAGAAATGTCTGCCCAAAACAAACGAAAACAAACGACTGAGATGCCAAAATAAGTGATAATTAGGATCTTAGACAATACCTGCTGCGTATGAGAATTTGTCGTAACCCACGTTATATGCACTTACATAAATCAAACTTGAAAATAACTACTAAAAATATTTATCAACGAAACAAACGAAAACAAACGCCAGAGTTGCCAAATAGAGTGTTAGCCATGGTCTTAGGCAATACCTGCTGCGTATGAGAATTTGTCGTTACCCACGTTATATGCAGTTACATAAATCAAACATAAAAATAACCACCAGAAATAACCCACGTTATATGCAGTTACATAAATCAAACATAAAAATAACCACCAGAAATATTTATCTACAAAACAAACGAAAACAAACGACAGAGATGCCAAATAGAGTGTTTGTTATGGTCCTAGACAATACCTGCTGCGTCTCCACTATGCAGGAGATTTAAAAAAAAATTATTCACAAGGATACAAGAAATTAACCGGACCCATACATGTAAAGGTCTTTAAAAATGCATCTTTTTTATTGTTTAAGGCGATTTTACGAGTGAAACAATTGAAAACTATTGTAGAATAACGGTTTCGTTTACTCTGGAGTCCTGTGGAGAATGGGTCCGGATAGCTTCTCCATTCTTTGACAAAAAACGTTTGTTTTGCGAAAACTGCATAAGTCAAACAGCTAAACATACCAAAACAAATCGAAACAAACGGAAAACAAACGTTTTGTATTACTTTGGTGCGGGCCTGCTGGTTGGGTCCCGCTAACTTCACGGAGCTCAGCGGGGTTAAATGCCGAGGACAGCCGCATATCAACCTCAACTTGTGCTAACAACCGTGCAGTTTGGATCGATCTATTGATCTCATCTTTGGCACAGTGGTGCGGGAGGTCATGACGCATTAAATTTCGTCGGGTTCTAGGAATATATTACTAAATCGCCTTGTTTGGACAACCCTACGATCTGGTGTGGTCATCACGGGCACCGGAGCCAAACATTGCAACGAACCGGTCGTCATCCATGTCCTTCGAGCTCAAGGAAATATCGCCCTCCGCAGGTGACGACGAGGAGTCACCGACTCCGCTTTCATCCCTGCTCACCAAATGGAAGGTGGAAATGGAAGGCACTTCTCCCCTGCTCTGGAAGCGTGCACTGTTCCACGTGCGACGCTGCAAGGTTAGCCGGCCTCCCCCCAGTGCATGCTACACGTCGTAGATTCAGACTACACCCGAAATAACAAGCTGGCCCGTCCCACCGTCGAACCTCGGTGCCGGTGCCAGTTCCGCTCACCTCGGTTCGACAGGGGGACTTGGCCAGCTTGGCCTGCCGGCGGCGTTTGCGGGGGCCTCCGGCCCTCGCCTCAAGTCACTCGAGATGTGTCCGGTGGTACATATTTTTGTAACGATTAAAATCGCTAACCTCAGCCCGTCCCGACTCGCGACGGAGTGCACCTTACAGGTGCACCACACGCAGCTGCCAACCCTAACCTAACAAATCAAACAATTCTCATACAACAGAACCGCGTCAAAATTTGAAAATTGTTGCCACCGTACGTTAATCTACGTCACCAAAGAAGTCTATCTTCCAAATTTGAACTTTCTCCGTGAACGATAAGTCAGCGTACACACGTCCGCCCGAACGAACAAACAGTCGGCATCAGACTATAAGCCCGGCTCCTGCCCGTTTCTTCCGAAACGTGTCGGGACGGGCTAAAAACAGTACGCTGTCGGCAGGAAAACGAACTTGCTCTCCCATGATTCGGGAATTAACGGTGAGCAAATTTTCTTGGCTCCAAAAAAATTCTTACATCTCCACTACGACGATGGCAAGCACAGAACCCAATAGCCACCATCTCTTGGACTGCCGTATTAAGACCACGTATACAGGGGGGTCTTTCTCGAACGTTCGCAGCCTTCGCTTGGTTGCAGCAGCTGATGTGTGGTGCAAAGAGCGTCAAGAGTTCTGAAGTGTTGGCAAAATGATTACCCACCTATAAGAAGTGCGGATCCGGGCGTACACAGCGAATGTGAATTAAAGGCCTCGTGGCCCACGTGTTTTTGAAAAGGTGTTTCTGAGTCTGAATAGAAGTTTGGATTTATTAGTAAATAATATGCACCATATTTACGACTGATTAGTTGGTACAACTTATTTGGTAATTGATTTTGAGACAATCACGAGGAGACCTAAGTATTCGTTGAATTATGTTGAGGCAACTTGACCCTATTTACGTGAGCCAACGCGACCAGTACACATTTCTTTGCGGTAGCTAAGAATTGGTTGACCGAATAGGCATTAACAACGAGTGTCGGGAACGGAAGTAGGAGAACAAGAACGCCCCAGCGCTAAATGGGCGAAGCACGTCCACTGCGGATCGTCATGCTTCCCCTTCCGATCTTGAGCCCCGTTGGAGTCGCCTATTCTCAGTTCGTGTTCGTGCTTGTCTAAAATTCAACTAACTAATGAGTTGCGCCAACACATTAATTTTTGCGTGCCCTAAAGCGTGACACAATTTCTTCTTCCACAGTTCCGAAGTTTTATTTACAGTGCATTTCGAGAGGGTGTCCATTCTCCAAAATGTGACACAATAACTCTTTTTCGCGTTGGTATCTAGTTTACCATTACAACCGACATTCGGTTGTGGTCTGGTTTTGCGCTGATTTCATTCAATTTATACTAATATTACGCAAGGTACAAAGGCTCGCTGACACGCGTGCAACCGCATTTCTTGTGTCTTATTAGAATCAACACCCCTACCTCGAAATGGCTTTCCGTGTGAGCACCCCCCACCGAAAAACCTTCCGACGCCCCTGCGAAAAAACCGTCCTCGCCAAAATTTAGAAATTGTATCATGCACGATACAACTTGTCTCATAATTATTCTGCAAATTGTATCTCGGTAAAGTTTTGTTTTAAAACAAAACATTTTACGGGACAAAATTGTCCCATGACATTTAGTCTGTATCATAAGCGATATTATGGTCACGCAAACTAATCCGCATACCAACTCACGTGTGGACACACCGGAGACCCTTCTTTATATACCCCGACGAATGGACGACGAACCGAACAGGCCATTATCCCGGTGTTGCGGCTGTAGCAGCGATCGGGAATCGGGGGCTTGCCTAGCCACCTGCTCTGGTTCAGCGGATTCGGCGAGCACATAACTAACCCATTACCGAACCTACTTTTGGACTGCGTTGATAAGATAACACGTACATTTATATGGCCGGACGGATTCCGTGAGGCGTGCGCAAGATGGAGGACAAGTATCGGCTGACATGAAACTACCATGCGGAACACGAACAACATACTGCGAGCGGTGCACCATCTTTGTACGCGTCTGAATCATGTTCGATTTGGGCCCAGTACCATTTACAAAACGCAATTTTTCTGCTGCGCGTTGCTGCATTTTCAAATGTCGTAATTGCAGGAAAAGAACTGCACCCAGAAAAAGGGATACTTCATTTTTCTGATACTTGGTTTTTTCAAGTAAAATTTACTTGCCTTAAGTAAAATTTATTTGATTTAGGTAAAATTTACTTAATCGAAGTAAAATTTACTTGTGAAAACCAAGTAAATGCAATTTGAGACTAAAATCAAGAATTCATTTTTCTGGGTGTGGTGTAGACCTGGACCTAGTACGTTGGCGTCACGGAAGCACTCTTTTGCTTTATTACTCGCTGTTGAGCACAATTCAACAGAAAAATCGTGATTCTGATTCTCACAAATATTGTAGGTTGGCCCCTAAAAGTAAGCAACCCGCGAAGCACCTCCCGCCCTTTCATCGACCCTAAATACGCGCCTGCTCATACCCTATCAGTTTCGCCACCGATTCCAACCCTGACGAGCGCCTGGTACATACACTGTAAAAAAATCCAGTCGTTTAAAAATGAAGATTGTTTGATTAATTGGCAACTGAAGACCTTCGTTTTTAAACGAACATTTTTACGAAGATTTTTTCGTTTTTTAACGAAAAACATGAGGGATTTGCAGGTCCCTTCCATAGTACAGAGGGCAAGTAGGCTCAATTTTAGAGGATAACGCTGCGATATGTTTTCTTCATTTCATCCCAACTGTTAGAAAGTCAATTTAGCCCATCATACATGCCTGATACCTGGATATCGTACGCAAGAAAATTTCGTTATTTTACGAAATTTCCTTGATTAATTCAGTTTCCTTAAAAATTCGTTTTAAAACGACAATCCCTTACAGTGTAGGCAAGTGCGCGCGTGGGTGTATTGCGGGTTGGCCTATCACCGCCTTAGCAGGCGCCAGAGGCATCGCCCATTGCAATCAGCTTGTATTTTCACGTTTGAAATGTTTACGTTTCGCTCGCTTCATGACGCGCAGCACTTCGGATCGTTATCTCTAAGGTCACCACTTTTGCCATGCTGTGGTGTCTGCGTTTGCTTTTGTGTCAGCAGCGTGACAGGTGTGTGAGTGCGTGTGGTTCTGCGGCAGTGGCTGGCGCCGGCCTTCGTCGTGTTCATGGCCCGCAGCGCCCTGGACCTGGGCCTGGCGAACAGCCTGTCGGGCATCCAGACGCCGCTGCAGCACGTCGCCAACACGTACAGCGCCATGTACGGCATCTTCTTCTTCGCGGACCGCTCTGCTGAGTGCAGCAGGGCGTTGCGCCGCCTCTCCCTTGTCGCCGCCGACCTGGAGCGCAGCGCCGACGCCGCCACCAGGGTTTGAACGCCGCAAATTACAGCAAGAGTTTCAGACTTTAGAGAACCCTGCGCGCACAATGAAAAGCTAGGAATCCGAGAAGGGCCTCTTCTTTGGGTACTTTAAGCCCCCAAAATCGAGCTTAGGGCTGCGATTTTGAATAACTAATCGGTTTTTTTTCTAGTTTCCGATCAAGTACAACTTGACCAATGCAAGCAAATTGGTGCTATCTCCGTTATTTTAAAAGTCGTGTCTCGGCTTCCGAGAAGGCCATTCTTGGGATCCGAGTTTTTCGTGTACCGTGTGCAATAATGAAAACCCTTAAGGCCTCGGACAGACTCTGCCGAGTTAGTGGTCGAAAACTTGTATTTTTGACATTTTTCCCTATGTTGGACATATAAAAGGTGGCCCGTCACACCATCTCAGGTAAAACGGATTTTTACAAAACTGTATAAAAAAAATTAAATGTTTGTACCGTTATGTAGGTTTAGACTATAAAGTCATACGTAGATTGTGTACAATCTGCGTACCTTGTATACATTTTTAGCTCGTCCCGACATGTTTCGGTAGAAACGAGGAGCCGGGCCTAAAGTCTTATGCTGAGTGTTAGTTCGGGCGAACGTGTGTCCGCAGACTTATCGTTACAGAAAAACTTCAAATTTGTAGGATTTAATTCTTTTATGACTCAGATAAACGTGCGGTGGCAACAGTTTTTAATTTGTCGCGATTATGGTTGACGAGAAGTGTTCGATTTGTTAGGTTAGGGTTAGCCGCTGCGCGTGGTGTGCCTGCAAGGCACACTCCGTCGTGACTCGGCACGGGCTAGGGTTAGCGATGTTAATGTTACAAAAATATGTACCACCGGACACATCCCCGAGTGACTTACGGAGCGGGCCATAGGCCCCCGCAAACGCCGCCGGCAGGCCAAGCTGGCCAAGTCTCCCTGTAGAACCATGAGACTAGGGTTTACCTGAATAAGCAACAGAAGCTTCCGGGACCGCCGTCTTGCGAAATGTTGCTATTAATACCGCACTTAGACTCGTATTTCCTGCACACGTCAGGTATTTTCGCAGAGTAGACACCCCAGGGCATCACGTAAATTTAAAAAAAGTAACGACTTGTCCGCCCCAGTCCGAACGGGAGCCCCGGGAAGAGCTCGGGTCAGTCGGCAGTCGGCAGGGTTCAGAATGGCTGGCCACCGCCGCCTCGAACAGTCCGAGGACTGACTCTTCTTTATTTTTGCAACTTGGCCGTTTTCGATATTTCTGTGCATGCTTTCGGGCGTAATTATGTATGAAATATTTTACCTGATAAAATTTTACCCGGTCTGAAAGATTTTAAAAAATCAAACCATAGAAATATTCAACTTGGCGATTTTCGGCGTCTGGGCTCCGGCACGATGTTCCCTAATGAAAAAATGAAGTCCCTCTGAAGTCCACAACGCCAAATCCCTCCCGGGTCTCTTTGCGAAATCCCCAAAATGTATCTAGATGGGGCATTTTAGGGACAAGGGATTTCGGAATTCCTGAGCCCTTGAAATCCCTCCGAAGTCCGTGCAGGCGCTGAAATGGTCCCGCCTTAACCTGAGCAATCTGCGTTCGATTTTTGTCAACGACATAGCGGTAGAAAGGCAAAGAAACGCCCACAGCTACTACGTAGCACTAAAACTCACTGGAATGCATAAAATCACCCAAAATATGAAAGAAAATGCTGAAATAGAAACTGGCGCCACGAGCAAGAAAGGGACCCGGAGGGACATCGCAAGGAGAGGACTTCGGAGGGACTTCAAACCTCATGTAATTCCTTTTTTGTCCCTATTTCAAAAAGGAACTTCGGAGGTACTATTTAGGACCCAAATGGGAACTTCATTTTTCATTAGGGTTGTGTCTGGCACGCCCCCGGCCGACGCCCCACAACCCCCGCCACAGTTTCGCGAAAAACCACAACCCAGCCACCATCAGCCTTTTCTTATCAACGCCGCTCAACCAGTCCTAACCTACCCTTACCTGCCCGAGCCTAGCCTACCCAGGCCCCTACTAACCTAACCTAACCGAGCGTAACCCACTCGCGTCACTGATCCGCCCCTCCACGACAGGCGCATGGCGCATACTGACTTTACCCAACCGGCGGATTTATAATTTTGGACCACATGTGAAAATTATCTAAGAAACCGCTTGGGCTGCGGCGCCCCTGAGAGGAGGTTGAATCTGGTATGATGCAAGAAAGATGTGGTCCAAATTTGAGCTTTTTATGTCAAACCGTTCTCGAGATATCGCGCGGACAAACAAACAAACAGACAAAACATTTTTGACCCGGTCGGTCCAGGGCTTCGCTATCGCTCAGCCAACAAAAAGGCTGATGTAAGATACGTTCGGAAGCCAGAACATGAGCGTGGTTGCGACCGTGCGGAGAGAGTGACGCCCATAGGGCGTCCTACTGACTCGCCCCGCAGGATCCTTCTCGTCAAGTGGCAGCCGCCGGCAGGCCAAAGTAGGCGTGCGCCAGGCGTGGAGTGGCAAAACAGTGATTCGCGATGAGCGAAGCCTGTTACGCCACGACGCGGTCTGGCGTACGCCTACCTTGTCTTATCTGGCGTGGTGGATATTTTAACACCACCGCTCAAGTTTGGCTTCCTCGCCAAAACCAGAGTGGCTGCGCCCTTTCTCGAAATTTAGCACATGATAGACAATTAACTTTTAACGTGAGAGCAGACCGTGCCGAGCTGTGTACGTGTGTGTGCAGAAGGGCCTGGAGCGCGCAGCTCGCTGGCTGCGGCGCACGGGCCACGTGCACTCGCTGCTGCAGGGCCTGCACCTCCTCGTCGGCACCTTCACCATCCTCGTGGCCCTGCCGCGGCACTCGACCGTCTCCGCCATCCTGCGGGGTACCGGCACCTGGTGGGGCCTCGCCGTTAACGGGCTGCTCAGCACTGTGCAGGTGCGGTGCGACTCCTCCCCCCGCCTTGTCCGGGTCGCTAACACTGTAATCTCGAGTGCGATGTTCATCACACTCCACACTATTAAAGGCTCACGAAGGGAAGTTCTTCGTTTGCAAAGGAAACTGCGGCTTACGTATTACGAACGTTCAAACGAACTATCTGGTTGGTAAAACGAAGAAATAGTTCGTGACTGGCGAAGAAAATACTCCGTAAGCTTACAAATGAATGGTTCATAAGCGTACGGAGTATTTTTCGTAAGTTACGAACTAATTCATCGTATTACCAACAAGATAGTTCGTAAGAACGTTCGTAACGTAGCCAGAGTTTTCTTTACAAGCTTTAGTGCAGTTGCGATTAAATTCCGTGTTAGGTGCAGCTGCAGTTCTGAAGAATCACAGTTGACTGTGCTGAGTTCATCACAATTTCCTGCAATGTAGCTCCATCTGTGATGATCATTGCAGCTAAGTGTAATGAAGCCGATTCCAGGTGTATTGTTTTATACTTACTTGTTTCTATTGTTGCTAAACGAGAATTAAAGAGAAAAATCCCCTTCTCCAGAAGCTCTTTTGAATGTCTTTCTGGTTTCTACGGTGCTCTTCGGAAATGCCCCAAGGTTTATGTTGTGGCCGTCAGTAACGGGCGCCGTGTGCAGATGTCGGTGCTGCTGGTGGCCGTCATACCGTACTACCGCATGCAGGCGCTGGCCTACGTGCTGTTCGGCTCGAGCGCCGCTCTGTACTCCGCCCTGGGCGCGGCCTGCCAGCACCCCGCGGCCGGCGGGGAGGCGGCGCTGCGCCGGCTGGCCGCGCTGCACGCGCCCCTGCTGGCGGCCGCCAGCGGTGCCAGGAGGGTGTACGAGGTAGTGTTTAGCCGATGGTGTTTGGGGGGGGGGGGGGGGGGGGCGGTCAGGGGAGCTACGTTTCTGCCGATGTCTGCATGTATATGGTTATATGCTTTGGAGCCCGGCCCGCGCCGTCAACGGGCTGCTGAGCAGTGTTCAGGTGTAAAGTACAGGGTGTCCCACCCACATACAGTGCAGTGCGTTGGGCTGCCTATCCCCTGATCTGCAGGCGCACCACCGCCGCCCCGCACAGCGTTAATTGCATTAATTGCGAACGCTGCCTGGCCTCTGAGAGGGAGATCAGCTGATGGGTCGGGTCAGGCAGAGACGAAAATCCTCATTCTTTGCGAGTGAACGGGGACGAGTTAGCGAACTGGCCACGCAAAGAGGATTGGATAATGCTTCTCCCGGCCGCTCGCAGTGGCCGGATCTGTTCGGTTTGTCCCGCCCGACTCGACGCGGATGGTCAAAGATCACTTGCAGCCGGCCGAAAGAGCCTGCCGGTGAGCCGGGAAGCGGTCCGCCTGCAGATCGGGGGATAGGCCTTCCAACGCACTGCACTGTATGTGGGTGGGACACCCTGTACACCACAATCCAGCCGTGATAAAGTCCCATGTCAGGTGCAGCTGCAGTGTTTTTCACTCACAGTTAATCGTTATGAATTCATCACAATTTTCTTCAATGAAGCTCCATCTGTGATCTGCTGTCTACACTATTGGGTCGCGTCAAAAACAATCTGTTTAAATTTAGCATTTTTGAGATTATCGCCGTCAGTTTCTTAAATCAAGCTTGCGCATTTAGAACAATGCTTGAACGAAGCATCGAGCTAAATGCGTAAGCTTGATTCAAGAAACTGACGGCGAGAATCTCAAATATGCTAAATTTAAACAGATTTTTTTGAGGGTGTACTTGCACTTTATGATTTCCGAGAGAATTTTTTGTTCATACCACACGGCATACCGATTTCAATGGACCGGGGTATGGAAACAGTGCATTACAGTGCATCTAAAACTTACGAGACACTGGTTGTTATCCTTAACACACCGCGGTACAGCAGAATCTCCATTCATGGCGTGGGGGACCACGAGACGGTCTAAGGCACCCTTAAAACACAGGCTGCAAGAGTGCATGGTAGAGGGCCGATACACTGTTCTTCACATATTGCTGCACATTGCTTCCTATGCATTGTGTGCACTGTAAAAAGTTCAGAAGTTTGTTAGATTAATTGACAACTGAAGACCTTCGTTTTTAAACGAGTATTTTTACGAAGATTTCTTCGCAAAACATGAGGTATTTGCAGGTCCCTTTCATAGTACACAGGGCAATTGGCCTTAATTTTAGAGGATAACGTTATAAAATGTTTTCTTCATTTCATTCTAACTATATGACGAAGTCAACTTAGCTTATCACACATGCCTGATGAGTAGATATCGTACTTAAGAAAATGTCGTTATTTTACGAAGTTTTCTCGATTAGTTTCGTTACTTCAAAACGTCGTTTAAAAACGACAACCCCTACAGTGTGGCATTTTTACGAAACTATTGCACGAACCATATGGCAATGTCAGGAGCTCATAAGTTTTTTAGCAGATGAAGTTTTAACTTCAGCTGCCTTTGACTACCGATTAGCGTGGTTAGGTAGCAGGTAACTTGGCAGTTAGCATAAGCAGCAGCAGTAGCTGATCGACCGTAGCAGTCCCCTAGAGCAGCCCTAGCCGAGCCTCACATTATACAAGGTGTCCCAGCTCAGCCGTGCCAGGGAAAAGGTAGCTGAGCCCGCAATACTAGCCTCGCGCGAGGTGTCCAGGCAAGCACTTTGCAGGCATGGCACCACTTTTCCGATAGCCAAAATGCGAACGGCAGAGTAGAAAATACACATCAATAAAGTTTGAGCAGTTGCCGATAGCCCGTTATTTTGCCATCTTAAAGCTCCAATCGGCAAATGCCGCAATGCCGCCTGGTATATGTCGACATCCAGATAGTTTTGCACGCGAAAACGGCTCCAATCACCCACACTGCGGCTGGTGCTGCCCGCACAGGTGCCGCTCCTGCGCCTGGTACTCTGCGCCGTGGTGCTGCCGTTGTTCGGCACCGTGGAACTCGCCGTGTCATTCCGACGCGCCACGACGGGCAAGTTCGCCGTGACCATCTTCAGGGCGGTCGCCAATCTGTTTATCCCCATCTGCTTCACAGGTGGGTTGAGGCACTCTGCACGATTCATAATCGTCGCCCAATTTTGGTCAATAACACCCTAAAAAAATCTGTTTGGATTTGGCATATTTGAGATTCTCGCTGTCAGTTTCTTGGATCAAGCTTACGCATTTAGCTCGATGCTTTATTCAAGCATTGCTCTAAATGCGCAAGCTTCATTCACGAAACTGACAGCGAGAAACTTAAATATGCTAAATTCAAACAGATTTTTGCGGGTGCAGCTCGTGACATACGCCCCCGTCGAAGATGCTGCTGCGACATTGAGCATATCTTGCGTTACAAAAACTCGATGCATGTATGGCTTAACAATAACATACAGCTGCACCATGAAAATTCCCATACCCACTTTGAAAATTTGCTTCACGGACATGGTTCGGAATTTTGGAATTTAAAAACAATGCCAGCAGCAGTTGCCATGGCAGCAGGGGATCTGATCTCGCTTGTCGACGGAAATTGGCCTGGTCTGGAATCGTGGGACCCTTGGGAGCAGAGACCGGCGCGTGGCGGTCAGCGCCTGGGGGGTGGCCACCCATCAGGTGGCGTGGTGCGTTGTCCCCGGTCCAGCGGTTTGGCAGCCGGCTTCCGCGGAGCCATCGGTCACCTGAACATTCCGCGCGCAAGCTTCGACACGTCAGGTGCGACGCCCTGCACTGCCCGCCGATCGGTCCGCGGGGCACGGGGCGGGAGATGCTGCGGGAGGGTGAGGAGGGCTGGACCTGTCACCGCCCTGGGGAGCCCCGCACTGCAAGCCGATGTGCGCCCCTCGCGCCATTCTCGGGCCTATATGTTGGGTGCTCTAGATCGCTCTAGAATCCTCGGATCGTACACCAACAGAAAGCCTAGACTCCGTGCTAAAGTCGGCTCGCTTATGTCATTACCCATTTAAACCCAACCGTTCATCAGCTACGGGCTGGGATGCGTGGCCGCCCGTAGTTGGCGCGGGCACGCACGGCGCGGCGCGCGCTAGGTAGGGCCGGGCGGCCTACAGCTTGGCGCTCGCTGCCGCATGGGAGTAGAAGCCGCTGATACATTATATGAATATTATTGCTTATTCTGCTGTTGTAGGTAGTGTTATATGTAGCACCTGCTAGAAATTGCGAATCGATTTCGCATCCAGTCCGAGAAGAGAGGTTCCGAGAACACTGATCTTACCTTGGGGGTTTCGGTGACGCCAGCCGTGCGTTAAGAGTGTGCAATCGTACTTTTTTTTATTTTATAAATCGATAGTTTTGAATGCGCTGATTCTAATGGTATGTGTCTGTCCCTCCTAGCCCGTCTAGTTTTTGCTCTAGAACCGTCCAAACATTCGTTTTTTCCCCTTTTTGAGCCAGTCAAACTCGAGAATTTAAAATGGTATGGTGACGAGACTTTCCATAAACATAGTACTTTACTTGGACTATGTTTTGAAATAGTTTTCGTGTCAGTCCGATTTCCAGGAAGGCTCCTGGAATCAGTTGAAAGTGGACCGATATCAGAGAAGATTTTCAAGTGGAGGGCAGCGAAAGCCCAAGTCGAAATTATATTCAAAACATAGCCTCATACTTCCTCTACAAGATAAGACCAATACCATATTTGTAAGTCAACTGCAATTTGAGCTTGACTGGCTCAAGTGCAGGCCTTTTTCGAGTTTCAGGCATGAGTAGAGAGAGACTGGCTACACCTTCTCACTCGCACGTGGCGGGGTGAGGAGGTGCGTCGTGCGGGGGAGCCGTCCCTCCCCCTCCTCCTACCGCTGTGACAATGCGCGACGTCTGCCGGAGCACCGGAGCCCGCTAAACATTACAATAGACGGATTCGACGCGGCCCATCCTTTTAAACCTGACGGAAAACCAAATCTTGACTGCCAAATTTTTAACACTTGCAAGTCACTCCATCGTTTTCGCCGCCTCGTGGCAGTGTGATTTCGTTTTTGGATCGTGATCGTGCGAGGTTTTAGAGCCGACTTGTGGTTGCCAAAAATCCGGAAGAAGAGCGAAACTGAGCCAAACTGTGGTCCGGAAAGCCGGAGCTGGCCGGTGACACCGAATCGCACCGCCTCACCCCTCCACGTGCGAGAGAGAAGTTGTAGCCTGTCTCTCTCTACACATGCCTGGAACTCAAAACAGGCCCTTCATTCGGCATACAAATCTCAAATTGCAGTTGACCTAGAAGTATGGTTTGGGTCTCTAATTGTAGATGAAAGATGAGGCTATGTTGTGGACGTAATTTAAACCTGGTTTTCGGGCTCCGTCTACTAGAAAATATGGTTCAATATCGGCCGACTTTCAGTTGATTCCAGGAGTCTTCCTAGAAGTCGCAGGGACACAAAAAATATTTAAAAACACAGTCCAAGTAAAGTACTACAGTACTGTAAAGTTTGATTCTTCTCGCTATTCAAATTCTCGAGATTTCTGTGCTGAAAAGTGGGAAAATCCGAAGTTTTGAACGTGTTTAGAGCAAAAACTAGAAGGCGCACCGGGCTAAGACACATACTGTTGGAATCAGCGCGTTCTGGACTATCGAATCATGGAATAAAAAAAAGATCGATTGGAGACCCTTAAGGTTTCGGCTCCCCGCAGGGCAGCTGCTGGAGAACGCCAGCGGCGCCCTGCCGCTGCGGCTGTACGAGGGCCCGTGGCCGGAGGAGTCGGTGGCGGCGCGGCGGCTGCGGCTGCGCCTCATGTCGGGCGCGGGCGCGCGGGCGCGGGCCGAGCTCCGCGGACTGGGGCCCCTCAACTCCAAGACTTGCCTGGACGTGCTCCAGAAGTGGTTCAGCGTCGTCAACGTGCTCGTCAACGTGCAGGACGACGCGAGCGTGCCGTGAGGGGGCGCCTCGGAGCCCAGGCAGGCCTCGGTGCCAATCAGCTGCCCGCCGAGGCTCACGCAGCGCCCCGCCCTCGGCCCCGCCTCTCGCGCGCCAAGGAATGGCAGCCGTGGTCGTTACGATTAAAATCGTTAACAGACCGTGCGAGTGCGAAGTTACTGGTCACACAGACGGGCCCCCCGGTCACACCGAGTAAAGTCGGCCATTGTCACAAAAAGATCGAAAACGAGGGGGCTTCCATATCCGATAAACGTGACCCAACTACTCCCTATTGCGCTGTCACTAATCTGCTATTACACCCCAAAATATTGGTTTTAAGTGTTATTTCGCGGCGAAATCGGCCAAATTCTATAACCATTACGCGTAATAGCTGGATAACCCGACTAATACGCGAGTGCCTGCCTGCCCTCTCGCCCAAGAACATTGGGGACTTGCAGCTGGACCCTAAGAGCAACTCTTTATACCGACTAGAAACGAAGTGGCAGCCTCTGCGAAAAGTACACAGATAATTTTGTTGAGCAGTGTAGATTCCTTAGTCAGAAATAGCAATTTAACGTTTTCCGATCATCCTTCGTTGCATGGCGAGATCCTAACTTCAGGCAATCTACACTGTTAACAGAAATCGTAATTTTACAAAAAAGTTCATCACGATAAGTACGAAAAGTGTCGTAAAGTTACAAACCTGTGGCGTAAAAACACGATAAATGTTGTATATTTACGACAGCTATCGTAAAATTACGAAACTTTTCTCGTAATTACATAGTGTAGCGCGAAGCTTTAATTGGTTTTAATCTGGTCAACGAACTTGTTCGTTAATTAACGACAAAAATTCGGTTAATTTTTCAACACGAAATGTTCCTGAAATTACGAGTTTTTCTAGGCTGTCAAAATTACTAACGTTTTCGTAAAAAAATTGAAGTTTTCTGATCTTTCACTATAGATGTCCCCTTTTCGACTGTCGTGAGCAATAGAGCAGTAAGAATGGGAACGTATACAGAGCTGTGCATGAAAAATTTACGACCCATCTCGTAATTTTACGTCCCAATTCGTAATTTTTTCGTAATGTTACGACTTTTTTTCGTAATTTCACGGGAAAATTTAACAGAACATTTGTCGTAAAATTACGATTAATTTTTAACAGTGTACGCACTTCGACACAATCAAGCACAATAATCGATTAAAAATCTGGAAAACTGGTTGTGAACCCCTCGGGCGAACAGTATTTGGCTGAACCCCTTATCCTGTCTCTTGAACTAAAGCTTTAGCTACGAAGCCCTGTAGTCCGGGCCCAGTGCACCACCCCAGAATCTGCAACCCGCAGGGTAGGTAACAATTGAAAAGATAAAAAGTCTTGAAGGCTTTACTAGTATTTCAACATTACGTATCACCAATTATTGAAATGAGAACCATCATAAATTTGATATTCTTCGTGAGAACCTTACATGCCGTACTGAGGTTCTGCAGTTGACAAAGACAAATATAAAAGTCGGGTGCAGTTCAGAAACGTTGTATTTGAATTGAATGGTCCAACTAGCCGATCTGGACCAAGTACGGGAGGTTGCACCTGCAGCACGACGTAGGAAAGAAAATAATTGAATGAAAAAAAAAATTCTAAATGCTGTGATGGCCTCGTGAAAATGTTGTGTGCGAAAATAAAGGGAATGGTAGGACTTCACTATTACGGGTGTGTAACAAATATATCATACAATCGTGAGGGTTACTGACCGAACTAGTGATGTAAACAATAAAAAATGAATTAAGACCAACTACAATAGGTTACCGAGCTGTGAAGATACTCGAGAACAATGGTTGCAGTGGCTTGTTGCAGTAAAGAGCTTGGATATTTATGTTTTGAGCTTAAAGAAAAATATCCTGGTGTGCAGTAACTATTTTAAACCCGAGCAGAAAGTTTTAGGAAAACTGTTGCCAAGGGCAGTACCATGTCAGTTCAACATTTAACTCGAGTACCAGCTGTGCAGGCTGGTCTTCGTATTTCAATTTAAATGTTGCTGTTGGTTACATGCAATATTGTCAAAATTCCAGTATGCTGGTGGAACCTCCAACAACTGTACCCTACAAGAGAATATCTCAAGAAGTGACAGACTCACGGTACAACCACCAACAACACCAGCCTAGAAGCAAATACATCAAAAAGTGATGAGCTTGCAGACATCGCCTCCAACAACTCCACCCTAGAAGAGAATATGTAGAGAAGTACACTGTAAAAAATAAGTACGGAAAGTACCGCAAACTTTTATAGTGGAGGTCTGGTTTTAAAGCGTGTTCTCGACATCTTGGGTACGGAGAAAAGCTTCCGTTGGTTTCCGCGGGTCCTTCGCACGCCTAGAACGGAGGATTCCGTAGTTTACCCCACAGTATAATATGGGATCAGGTACGGAACTTGATCGGCCCCAGAAACGGAACGCGTGGTACGGGGAGAATTAGCAGTACGGAGAAATCAGGTACGGAGACACTGCTCCGCGCAGCTCCGTGCGTATTTTTTACAGTGTAGCGAGCTCACAGGCAGGCTTCATACATCATTAAGTCTTGGAAATGATTAGCCTGACACTGTAAGTAGATAGATACAACATATTGACAGTAAGAACCCAAGCAAAGCCACTTGAACTTGACTGTGAAGGCAAAGAACTATATCTCAAATTCCGAAGTGGGATCTCAACCTTCAACTTAAGTAAAGCTACTAGCACATTGAACAAAGGCCTTCCAGTTAGGCGGTCTTTGAGTGAAGGCGTTTGGAAGCATAAGGGATATTACGTTGTGGAGCCAAACAACTATAGCTCATATTTGGTAATGGGAGCTCATCCTTTAACTAAACTAAAGCTGTTTGCTCATTGAAAAGCGATCTTCCAGTAAGGCGGTATTTCAGTGATGGCCTTCGAAAGGATGCATGAAGAATACTAATTTTGGCCAAGCAATCTAAATTCAGAATAATAATTTAAAATAAATTAAAACCCTACGTTTAAATGTCCAATAATTTCTGTTATTGTTGGCCATATAGTTTAGATTGCTGTAATATTGTTTGATTTTTAGGTGATATTTTCTGATGATTGTGATGCTGAAGTTATTGTTTATGAAGTTGAAAATGCTTTCTGGGCATTTGCTTACATAGCATTTGTGGATCAATTTAGCAGTATTTCATACATAAACATGGATGTACAAAATGTACAAAGCCCGACCACAAGCAATGTTCCTAGTGTAAGTGCTGAATGTGCTGGTGCACAGTAAAGATTTCAATTTGTTTTTACGAGATGGATCCCATATTTAATTTTGTTCTGTTTCCAGGCACATCCTAATGTGACCGAGCAAAGTTCTTTCAGAAAATCTCCAACTGACTCGAAATTGGAAAAGACGTGCTGTTAAAAGTCAACAGGTAACGAAGGCGGTGACAAAATGGAAGACTGTGTCTCCTGTCATTAAGTTTTCAATAGTATCTCCAAGCCGCAAAAGTGTATTAAGTGTGGAAAATTGGTCCATAAGTCCATCTGCTCAATCTCGTCTGTTAGAGTAATTCAAGACAAGGAACAATACGTCTATACTTGCAAAAAGTGTCAACCTGATAGTGGGGTTAGGGACGTCCATGCTCACACCGGCAACATGACCGAAGTGCAGCAAATGTTGGATAGTCTGCAGGACCTGAAAACCACTATGAGCTCAAGATTTGACAGTTTGGAACAAAGAGTTGTGAGATAGACACCAAACTAGCAAGCTTTGACAAAAGGATCACCAAACTCGAAGCATGGAAGGACCTGGTACGCAATGACAAGAGTCAACTTAAGCAAGATGTCGAATATACGGAAAGGAAAGTCAATAACCTTGCTGACTATAACAGAAGGAATTGCCTAGAGATTCATGGAATACCAGAAGAGAACAATGAAGATCTAAGTGAGAGAGTCATTGAACTAGGTAAAACACTGGGAGTGGAAATCCAGACGAGTCATTACGATGCCCTTCCACAGAGACTACCAACAAGGAGTGGAATCAAACCCATAATAGTCAGGTTTGTTAACCAATACAAGCGTGAGGAACTTATGAATGCACAGAAAAAGAAATGGGTAAAGGTTGACGAAGATGGATTTGAGGAGATAGGCAAAATCAGTGGAAGCCACAAACACCAGCTCGTCTACATCAATAACAGCCTGACTCCAGGGAAGAAATACCTGGCCATGAAAGCAAGGATAGCTTTCAAAGAAAAGGGATACAATGTATGGTCGGTCAGCAGCGGGAAAATTTTTGTAGCTCAGGGAAGTTCTAGAACCAAGTATGAAATTGTGGACGAATCAAGCATTGAATTCCTTTTGCAGAAGATAAATGCATAGAATTTTTGGCGAGCAGGAGTTCTTAGTTACCCAAAATGAAGTAAACAAGATAACACTCCAAGAGGAAAATATCAACGGCTTATTCTGGAATGTTAGGAGCCTTAAGGCAAAGGAGGGAACCAAATTAGATGGAATCAAGAGTAGTATAGACAACCAAAGGCAAATCCATTTTATAGCATTGTGTGAGACCTGGCTGATGGAGCATGATGACAAATACTTCAAGCTGTCGGGGTATCGGGACAGGCACCTAGTCAGAGTGAATCAGAGGGGTGGAGGAGTCTCTGTATATGTTAAAGACAGTATTAAAATAATTGAACAAAAAGTAATTGAAAGAGAAGTCCAAGTAATGGTACTGAAGACAAAAATTAAGAAAGAAATATGGAATCTGATTGTTGTCTATAATCCCCATAAGGAATTCATCCACCAGTGCTTAAATGAGTTGGAGGCTATCCTTATGGAAGTTGGTAATACTAACACCGTCATTGTAGGGGGTTTCAACCTTGACATCCAGGTAACAGGAAAAGACCAAGAAATCTATGAAGCGGAATGAGCGGTGAAAGGGTTCACAGTCCACAACTCCCTGATCACAAGGCCTGAAAGTTGCGCTGTTCTGGACCATCTAGCAACTAATCTAACTTTTGGCCACACGACCATTTTCACTGTTGAAAATGCTCTGAGTGACCACAATCTTCTAGCGTGGAGCTTGAATAGAGACCTCGGGACAGACAGGAAGGAAGGAAGGCAGGCAAGAAGATGCCACTATGGCAGGGCGTGTCAAATCATCGAGGAAAACTTGAGCCATGCCCCTGAGGCAGATACTAAGACTGTCTGCATTACTTCATAACACCATAGAAGAAGCGCTCAACGAAACCAGCGCAGTGACAGATATACAGGGAAAATGAAAAAAAAAAATGAATCCATGGAGTACCAAAGAGTTGGCAAATCTGACCCTATACAAACAGAAACTCTATAAGAAAAAGAAGATGTATCCGAGTAATAGCCTGATAGCAAATGAGCACAAAATTAATAATGATAAGGTGAATGAGCTCAGAAGAAAACTGAAGTCGGACTACTGTGGGAAGACTACGTCTGAAGCGATTGCCAAAAATAAGTCAATATGGAATGTCCTAAAGGAAGTGGCTGGTGTTGACTCAACAAAGAGCAGTCCCATCCCCATGAGAGATGGAGATGTAATGATCCCTTAAGAAAAGAAGATTGCAGACGTTCTAAATTAATTCTACATTAACATTGGGCCAAAGTTGGCATCAACTATTGAAAGAAAGATTGGTAACACCTTTACTCACACTGATGTTGCAAAAGATTTCAGCCTAAGAGGCACAAGTGAAGAAGAAATCAAATTGCTCATTAGGAAATTGAGTAATAAAAGCTCTAGCCCCAAGAGTCTCCATAATAATCTCTTGAAGAAGTTTGCCATCACTTTGGTTCCAACTCTAAGCCAGTTAGTAAATTTATCTTTTAAGGAAGGTATTTTTCATGTAATGCCTGTACACAAGCAGGGAGACCCTTGTGACCCTGGAAACTATAGACCAATCTCCATACTATCAGGATCATCAAGACTACATGGAGGCGCTATGAAGAATAGGTTGGAAAAGCATTTAGAAGACATCAAGTTTCACTACGATGCCCAGTATGGGTTCAGGAAGGACAAAGATCTCCAATGTGCAGTATTTGACTTCGTTATAAAAGTGCAAATAGCTCTAGATAGAAATAAGTATGCTAGTGTTGTTTTCATTGATCTCAAGAAGGCATTTGATACTGTGGACCATAATATATTATTAAGTAGGCTTGAAAAAAATGGAGTAAAGAATAAGGCACTACAGTGGTTCAAATCATACTTGGGGCAGAGGCCCCAACAAGTTAAGCTTTGCAACTTTCTTAGTAGTATCCTTGAGATACTCCGTGGAGTGCCCCAGGGATCAATTTTGGGGACCACTTTTGTTCCTCATATACATAAATGATGTATGTGAGTTGGGGCTAAGAGGGGAAATCTAACTGTATGCGGATGATGCAGCCATCTTCTATGAGTGCAGTGAACAGGATGAACTACATAAAAACATCACCCATGACTTACAGCTACTTAGTGAGCGGTTTGCTGCAAACAAACTAAGCCTCAATATAAAGAAGACCAACTATATTATTTTCAAAAAGCCGCTTTGGGTCATACCGAGAAGAAAATCACCATTAAAGGACAAGAAGTTGAGAGAGTACTAAAAGCCAAGTACCTGGGAATCACAATTGATGAGCACCTGAATTGGAAGGAGCATGTAAGCGAAGTGATCCCCCAACTGAAGGCTGCAGCGGGGCTAATCTATAGGCTGAGGAGAACACTGGATAATGATAGACTTCTACTACTGTACTACGCCTATTTCCACTCGCATATGTGCTATCTCCATTGTATCTGGGCCACCTCAAACACGAGCATTAACCAAAGCATTTCTGTACTTCAAAATGGGGTCTTAAAAACAATTCTTGGAAAAAGACGATTTTCAACCAAACTTCTCTATGCAAAAATCAAGGTTGACAAAAGTAAGTTTGGTTACCCTCGTTTTTAATCATTTATGACAAACATCATGTATGACAAACAGAAGAACCTTGGCATCACCCCTACTCCAGCGATCCCAAAGCCATAGTTTAAATACCAGGTTTGCATCAAGTATTAGCATCCCCATCATTGCAACCACGCACTATGGAAGTAGAGGACTGCTATACAATGCTGTCAAGTTATATAATGCTTTACCAGTATCAATAAAAACTGCAACATTCACAAATAGTTTTAAAAAGAAAGCAAAAGAGTTTTATGTACATCAGTTTTTTGCGTATTAGCTTCGTCAATCTAACTTATTGTAATTGTGGGTCCTATTTGCTATCTTTCTTTCCATGTTTGTCATTACTTGTTATTATGTCTTTTGTTTCTGTTATCATATCTCTGTATCTCTTAGACCATGTTTTGTATTACATGATATCTCTCGTTCCAGTCTCTTTTTCAAATTTAAATTAATTTCAAATTATGAATAACCAATAGTCATTATCCTCATGCTGTATCTCTGTCTAAATACCATGTACATATAGTCTGCTAGTCCATCAAGTCAAACCAATGTATAGTCATATGGTTCCTAAGGTTGCTAAATAACTTACAAAGTATATTTTTGTTTTATTGTTGTCAAAAGGTGTAGTAAGAAATTTTTGCATAAGTCGACTAGTCAGTCCATCTTGTCAACAGGTTATTATTTTGTATAGTCTATAACAGGGCTTGCCGTTTAGACATGCTGTTTTCTTTATAAATAAAAAAAAATAATGGTTGTACTGGATCACGTAGCTTTAAGTACTTCTCATTCCCTTCAGTTAAACCTCTGACCAACAACATTAACTATACAAATTAAGAAAGGTACTGTATGCATGGCAATAGAGTTAATCACCTGCATGTGATGAATTTTACATTGAACCTTTATTTTCATTGACAGGTGTGAAGTTTCCATTCAAAACAGTGGAAACTTGTCTCTGCTGGCTTTTGACACTAGTTAGCTTCATTCCAAAAATTATCTGTGCTCAGAAAATTTCCAAGACGACCAACTTTACAATATTGATAGAAAGACTTTGCTCCCTAATGCAATTCCTACGGAATTTGGCTGTCCCCCCATGACATCCAAATGATGCAGTACCCCAACTTCGGCTTTGAAGGCACATTATCAAGTACGCAGTTTAATCTAAGAACAAAATTAAACATTTCAGTGTTAGGCAATGTTATCCTTTTAAGAAAAATTTATGTTTTTTTTAGGAGATTATTTAATATTACCAGACACATCAGCTAACTCTTCTACTGAAATGGATACGGCTGGAAATGATCAGAATGATGACAATCAGGATAATACATTGGATGGATCACAATTACGTTTTGAAAGTGCCAAGAACACACTGCAATGGATCACTTGTATAAAGTACAAAGAGAAGTTCTCAAAACCATCAAAATCAAAAACCAAATGTCTTCACAGTAAGAATATCTGCCCCATGTAAACAGAAGACAGTGGCATAGATCCTTTAGGTATACCAGAAAAACTTAAACAGCTTAATTATGTTGAAGAACAATTAATTGCGAGAGTGCATCCTCCGATATCAGTGTACGAATTGTCTGGCCATCACCAATTTGGCTATCGAGGAAACACCATTAATTTACCACAAGAGGTCAAAAGATTTGCAAAATGTTTACCGCACACAAATGATGACTTATCCTTAATAACAATTCGAACTAGAAATGAACTGAAAAACATTGACTTCAATTTCAGAGAAGGTAAGAAAATATAATTCCAAATTTAAACAAATTCACCAATGGTGACAAGTTTTTCTTATCATTTTTGTTTTCCAGGTAAAGTTCATGCTGCGATAACAATCCCTTTTACACTGATATTGAAATTCATGAAGAGAACGTTGCAATGCTTCCTGCAGCTGGTAATATCTTTAACAAGCGAGCCGTGTTATTAATATCGATGCGCCTGATGAACCAGATGAAGATAATTTTGAACCCACTGAAGATAAAGAAAACCAATATAATGTTGTGACAGAAACATGTATACCAAGTTTTGCAAAGCCAACCAGTAGTGAAAAGGCAGAAACACTTCTGCAATAGCCAGAAACTGGCAAGGGCCATGAATGAATTTAAGACATCTGGTTACAATGTAATGGCATTTCCAACCGTTTCCATATGGAAAAGCAGACCTTAAAAACCCAAGAGAAGGGACAGATCACCAAACTAATACTTTTAGACATTTATCGCAATATCATGATGAGCAGTTTGAAAGGCACCCAAGATTCAGGTACTTCGCCCTCAACTCTCTTGTGCGCTTGAATGCCTTTAGAAATAGAGGGATGTTTGTAAACAAATTCTGCCTTATATCATATGAATGCTTAACAACTAAAAGGAGAACTAGCCAACAATCCCAATTAGTTAAAAAAGATCCTTTTTTATAATTCCAACATGAGACGAACTAGATCATATTGGTACGCCAGAGGTCAAGATCTTCTGTCCATGGTTGAGCAGCTTGGGCTTTCAACGCCCTTATTCACCATAAATGCTGCTGATTTACATTGGCCTGATCTATTTCACTACCTCGCCCCTGATGAAGACCTCAATACCATGACAGAGAGACGAAGAAAGAAGTTAATTGAAGAGAACCCTTTGAAAGTTAATGCATTTTTCATGGAAAGAGGTCAAACTTTTATCACAGAGGTAATTCAAATCAGTGCAATCAAAACACTTTCTTTCGGCTTGTTCAATTTCATATCTAACATTAGGGAGGGGGGGGGGGGGGCAGGTTTTGAAGACAAAGTACATTGTAAGAGACATAGAATATCAGCATAGGTTTGTATAATTCGTTTTTACCCAGTTGAATATAGTTTGAAGGTAGAACACTGTTATTTATATTGTTTTCCATTTATTACAGAGGCTCGCCACACATACATGGTGTCTTATGGTTAGCAGATGGACCAAGGTTTACTGATTAAAAAACAGTCACCAGAAAAGTTACAAGATATATCATCTAATTTTGATCAATACATATCCACCAAGCACCCTGACATTAATTGCCTGAAGGCACCCTGCAGACATAAATTAAGTAGTCATTGTTTTGAAAAAAGATCTAGCCGAACTGATGAACAGAGTTCAGAGGCACACTGAGCGCAGAGACGGATATTGCATGCGCATTAAGGAAAAATCGAAAGAGAAAGAATGCCGGTTTGAATTTCCAGAAAATTTTGCGGAAAAAAATGAAATTAAGCTAACCGAAGATAACGGTGTTAAACTAGTCACAGCCAAGAATGACAGGCAGATGAACAAGTATAATGCATTCATTATTCAGACCTGGCGGGCAAACATAGATGCGTCTCCTGTCCTATCAAATAGGGCTCTTGTTAAATATTAAGCCAAATATATCACAAAATCTGAAACAAGATCTGAGGACCTGAAATACATTGTGCAAATGTTAATGGTCAAAAATGAAGAAAATAAACATGCAAAATCCATTGTGCAGCAAGTGTATATTTGACTTGCTTTCCTCTCCTGGTCTCGCCCAGCTAACTGCTGAAGCTGATGACGACCCGACCTTGTGTCCTTAATGGTTTTCAATTGGTTCTCAAATTTGAAAGCGGCGATGTCATCCAGAGTCAAACCATCACATTCATCTGCTATACGAATCAGCGAATGCACATTGTACACCGCAAACTGTTGACCATAAATCTGAGCAGAGTGCCCGACAAATAACTTCAACAACTGCTTTGCCAGGTGACGTTTCTCTGATATGCGAGGCTTGCTACTTAGTATATAAATGCCGCAGTGGAAAGGGGAGGAAGTTCTTGTAAATGTTTTCATCCGCTAAATCTTTAAATGCGAGGATGCCGTCGTACAAGAGCATCCTTCGTAGCTGAGTACACTTCATATTCCTGAAGAACGCAAGGGAACACGGTTCCTATTGAAGTCTGAGGGGCAAAAATCACGAAGATATTCCAACACTGTCGATATCAAATCAAAAACTTCCTGATGAAGCTTCCATGGACCAGGAATATTCAACCAATGATCTAAAATGCGCTTCATAACTCCGCCGAAACCAAGTGCATAGGATGAAGAGAGATGTGAGACACCATTCCTGTCCCCACAGCTTCCAACGGTGACACACCTCTATGATGTTGCTGATGACATCTCTGCCTGAAAGACTCATCAGTGCGCAGAGGTTGATCTAAATTTATAAATGCCATCCTGTTATCATGGTATTCACCAACAACATCACATTTCTCACAACCTTCATAAGCATTGTGACGGCTGCAACACTTAATGAAGGAACGGGCAACAGCATCGAGGATGTACGTCCTAATGACCACTTGATACACCTGTCCATTGCAAGTGAACCCATTCTGAAGCAAGTCTCCAAGCTCCCCTACATACTTCTCCAGATATTCCCCAACGCTGGTGGGATCTTTGGTGCCTCTGTAGACAGCAATAACGAAGGGGGGGGGGGGGGGGGGTCGTCAGTGCCAATCAAATCACCTAAGATGGGCCATAGCTTTGCTTTCTTTAGCGGCAGACCGTCCATGCCAATGTCTGACATGATTTTGTTGAACTTGCTTACATAATCCCCAAGATCAAGTTGATTTAGATTGGCCCTAATCCCTTTAAACTATAGCGTACCACCTGAAGGAAGCTCTGCAATGTCAAACTCAGAATCGCACATGAATAGTGTAGTGTACGACAATGGCATGCGTTTGAACACTACACTAAGCCGATGCAAAAGATCATCCAATTTTGACATAGACAGGAGTCCTGGAGACCGCCCCCACTCCCGAACAGTGTCAATAACATCAAAAGCAGGCTCCTGCCCATCATCACTGTTAATAACATCTGCGCAACTTTCATCAGAATCGCCACCTTCATCTTCTACAGTACCATCACTGCTTCCACAATCCAAATCCAAGACTGCTACATCTTCCTCACCAGCTCCATGGTTTTCTGCAGCACCAACAACTTCATGGTCATTACCGCCTCCATTTCCACCTACATCTCCACCATCACCATATTCATTCGCACTACCACCACCCACTTCATGTCCAGCTTCGCTAACATCAGAATCACACCTAGAGAACGCATAATCCTGTCGAGACCACCACACAATTCATGGAACTCGACCCTTCTCTTGGTACTTCTGACAGCTCTGCTGTTCAGCGTACATTTCCAAGAGGCTGACATGGCAAGTTTGGATGTGTACCTGAGGTTCATCAATGATGTCATCCGGGGTTCCCAGCATGTCTGATGGAAAGCAGAGCTGCACCTGAAACAAAAGTGGAAACGGAAGAAGGAACGGAGAAGTACCTTACTAACAGAAGGGGCACCGGAAGGCCGGCTGGAACACCAAGACAAAGAATGCACCTCCCATAATTTAGATTATCAGAGTTCTTTAAAGCACATATTTGCATTTCATGGGCTGTCTTCCGCCCATCCGCAAATGTTCGGCAGAAACATACACTTGTCGAGCGGTGTGTAGGTTAGTCGCTCTCCGCTAACGTTCGCGGTGCAAACAAGAACAAAAGTGGTTACATTCTATCTACAAGCAAAAGCTGTCGAAACCCAATAGAAACACTAAAACACAATAACCACACAGCCGGACAGCAAAATCGTGAGCCAACCAGCAGGATGGATTTTGACAAGCGGCTAGGCATCACGCGAGCCTAACAAAGATACTCTGATCAAGGAGGGCAGCAGGTTGCTATACTACTTTGTGAAAGCGCACCACTAATGTCAGAACAGTATAAAAATCAACGAGATTATCTCGAATTGCGATAACCCGTCCTCACTACTCACCCTTCCCCACGATGTAACGCCTACAACGGCTCGCCGCTCTCGCCGGAACCGGTGTTTAAGATGGCGGACAGGCTCTGATCTCCGCCCTCTACATGACAGGAAACAAGGGACGCTCGCTGGCAGCAGGTGGCAGTTGACAACACCGTGAATTCAAACAGATTTTGGAAACAACATACAAGAGTACTAAAATGAGGAAGTTAAAATATTCTGAGTTCAATTAAAAGCATTTCAACGACAAAACGTGCTGTATCAGAGAGCTAACGACGATTCAAAAGAGATCTTCTCCAGGTTCCGCTGTTACATCCGCACGTTGGCAAAAGAGGAGCGGGTATAATTAAAAACATCTCTGTCGGGCGCGGAACGTCCTCTATTCTATTCGCAATTATAAAATGTTTTCTCCGACATTGTGATACCGTTTCGCACTGTCAGCGCAGAGGATATGACTTTCACAAAGCAAATAGGCAATCAATAGGAATCAATCGAGGTCGAACTGTCGCATCGAGGTCGAATCGATGGAAGTGACTTTCGGGTATACAGGCGTCGAATTCTGACTTAATGTGGGGTTAAAGTTGGTGGAGTAGGTCTAAGTATGTAAATGAACACTAATTAAGTGTACTCGGTTTCATAATTTCTCGATGCCGAAATCGACATTACCGGATTGTCGACAGCGTCGACATCGATTCGAGGTCGATTCGACAGTTCATTTCTGGCTGGGGAATGTTCGGAAGGAAGGGAGAAAATATTGCGCCATATCGTAGTTTCTATACTGAGGGGGGCGAGACACCGCCGCCCAGTGCACGTCAAGCCATGCCGCAGGCGGCGGAAGCGGCGAACCGTTCGTGCACGCTGTAGCTTGTCAACAATTTTTACTCGTTTTTTGCTACAACAACATATGTGAAAGCGAAGAAGAACGAGTATTGCGCTTGCCCTCTCTGCTAAGCCATACTTTCATGAAAACCACATAACTCACGGATGTCCTGACATTACCGGTTTGACCGGACTTCCATGTAGTTTTAACCTTCACTCTAAATGTCTATGGGACAATTTTCTCAAAATGTTACATTTTTAAACGAAACACAACATTAGGACAATTTGTAACGTAAATATGAGACAAATTGTAACATGCGAGATACAATTCGTCCCATACTTATGCTACAAATTGTATCTCAGCTATGTTTTGTTTAAAAACAAAACATTTTATGGAACAAAATTGTCCCATGATATTTACTGTGTTACCCACATTCATTGTACACCTGGACACCCAACTCCCGAAAATCTCATTCACATTCCCCACATTCTCCCACAATCCTAAACATTCGGCCACAACCCACGACATTCTAGTACATTCTTCCTCAATCGCCACAAATTCTCACACATTCTTAACACATTCCTGAACAGAGCCCGAGGAAACCTGTCAACAGTCTTAAACATTCTCACACATTCGTT